>JAPYZC010000374.1:0-49618 GCA_030522665.1 Ichneumoninae sp. A BG-2022a
TGACTTCGCATAAGTTCGACAACAATAAGAGAAAATTGCAAGTACTTCTTGATGGTGTAAAAATCTGAAAAAAATCATGCATACTAAAGGTACTGAGAATATTAATTTTGCATAACAATAATTGCAAAATGTTATTAACAAATTCATTAAAAAAATAATTGGTTAACAAATTACCCGGCAACAAAACCTTTTTTTATGAAAATGATTCGTTTATTTTTCTGAATACGTATGAATTTCTTCAGATTTTTAAGTAATAGTTGATTTTTTATTTTCTTTTATAGAACAAAAATCAACGATTACTTAACAATCTGAAAAAAATTCATACGTATTCAGAAAAATAAACGAATCATTTTCATTACAAAAAAAGTTTTGATGCCGAGTAATTTGTTAACCAATGAATTTTTTCATGAATTTGTTAATAACATTTTGCAATTATTGTTATGCAAAATTAATATTCTCAGTACCTTTAGTATACATGCTTTTTTCAGATTTTTACACCATCAAGAAGAACTTGCAATTTTCTCTTATTGTTATCGAACTCATGTGAATTCAGCCCGCAGCGAGACTCCCTCCTTAAATCAGTGACAAATTCGTCTGTTAAGTTTCGAATATACAAACCTGTCCCTTAATTTCCCGCGTCATTAACAACTTTAGTCTGTACTTTTGTTTAAATAAATATTTTTAAACCAAATAAATATTTATTTGTGGGCACGACCGTCTAATAAATTATGTTTCTAGCTCTACGTAGCTTATCTTCAGTATTTTTCATTGATTTAATTAATAAATGGCAAGGAAATTCTTTTAGTCAATGTAAACTGGTTGACTAGTTTAGTAAATCAGAATTCTCGAAATTTATGATCGTCCGAAATATTGAGCCAGTCTCCGAATATAGGGACGTGCCGAAAACCCGCGTTCCTACACCCAGAAAAAAAATGTATTTGAAGGCCACCGTTTATTAAGATTGAGTAAAATATTGATTTGATTTAAACAAATATTTATTTCATTTCAGTAACTATTTACTTAATTTAAATAAACATTTATTTAAATCAAATAAATATTTTACTCAATCTTAATAAACGGTGATCGTCAAATAAATTTTTTTCTGGGTGTTCCTAGACTGGTACATTTGGACTCTCTTCTTATGTTCTTCTGTAATAAAAAAATAAAATAAAATTATCCTTTTGTTTTGGAAACCAGAAACAACCAGCTCGACATTGGTTTAATTATTCGCCCGAAAAATGTCTTCCCGACCAATTAATTAAAACCGCTGCAATCTGGCTGAACGCTGTTAACCATCCCAGCATCGGTTGCCTCAGCGCGTGAATCTGCGAACTCTGACGACCGACAACGAGCGACACCGAACGCGACGACTTCGCGACCGCCTGTGCGAGGCATTAAAACCCCCCGGCCTTTTTTATTCTTCCGCGAAAGAGAAAAATTTTCTCGCCCCGGTCGCTCGCCGCCCAACTCGAGAGCAATTAACATGGGGGCTTAGACAGACGGAAATAAGTGCTCTCGCACAGCGAGAGGTCGGCTGGTAATTAAAGACTGCTCTTACAGACTAAAAAAAAAAACTTGTAAATATACTCGGAGAAAACTTTTCCCTATTTTTTTCTCTATCTCGAGCCACGTCTTGAAAACGTTTGCGCAATTCACGCGTTACCGAGTGCCGGACCGGGCCAAGACGAGGGCCGGCATAGTTTGCGCGCGAGTGAAATAATGAGTTTTCTTGGGAGAGAAAAAAATAAAATAAATAAAAACCAGAAGACCGGTGAAGGTTTTGAGATGAAGCTCGGGCAGACGCGGCACGTAGCGGCGGTGCTTTCACGTTGAATGTGAGCGCCTCGCTCGTGAGGGGAAGCCGCCAGACGAAGAATAAATTCTGCTTAAGACCCCGTGAAACTTTTATACCGGGAAGCGTCAAAAACGACTTTTTGTCTTGCAGCCCAAATGAGTATCTACGAAGTCGATTCGTGGATGGCGAACGAAGTCCGAGCTTGAGCCGGAGAGGCGGAAGAGAGGAAAACTCCGATAGTGAAAGGCTCGAGGCTGAAACCGGTGAGAAAAAAAAGGTCTCCCGAGACGCTCCTCGGCGAATCCCTCGCAGGTTTTACGATCCCGAACGGCGTACGGCGATACACGCTGTCGAAAAAGTTGCCCGAGTGCGTACGTGCGTTCCGGCAAGATTATCACCGATCTTCGCTCGGGCTGTTGAACCGCGCTCGTCCCACGAGGGCTATCGGCGTGTCGGAAGAGGTTCTACGGGCGGCGGAGGCGATGCGGACTCGCCCAGAGGCGCGCCGGATCTGACGGTCGCTCGCAACGAGACTACCGATCGAATCTATTTTTTTTTTTCTTTTTTGTTCCAGCCCTTCGGAACTCGGCGGGAAAGTCGCTCGGGGCGCACAGTCCATCGATCGACGTCGCCGCAGTGTCGGGAGTCACTGAAGGGCCACTTTTGCATCGTTTCCGTCACGATGCAAAAGGAAGACGAGGAAGGGGAAGAAATTTTCTTTCTTTCTGTGGGAGAAAGTTCATTTGTCGACTTTTCCTCGTGGAGGAAAGTATGAAAGCAAAATTGACAGCTCTTGCAACAACAATCATAACAAAATTGATGTTTTTTTTACCATGTTTGTAACATTTTTTATATAAATATAGTAATAAAATTATATATATATAATAATAATATATATATAATTATTTTTATACAAATAATATCATTAATAAATAATAATATTGTAAGAAGACAAATTTTCTGTCCTTTTCTATGAGAAAGTTCATTAATCGATTTTCCTCATTGAGGAAGCTAGGCGCAAAATTACTGTAAATGAGGAAGCACTAATTCTGAAAAAAAAAACTTCAAAATTAACAAGGTGTCGATGTCGTTAGGCAGAAAAAAATTTTGGACTCGTTTTGTATTGTTTCATCGATGAATTAATAGATATAAAAAAATGAAAATACTAAAAATGACGAAGCCATCGAGGGAGAAAAATTGCTGCGGAATTAGCCTAGACTGCTAAAAATTGACAAAATTTGTGACAAAAGAAAAGAAATTACCGTAAAATCCAAACTAAATACATGTTTTTCGCTATTTCGACTATATTTGTGAACCCCACCAAAAATGACTGTGACGATACAACAAAACATTCCCTCGAAAAAAAAGGTCAACGGACGGTAATTTTTTGGTCGATCGACGCTTACGAAAAATGAGCATCACTTTACATTCCCGCCATCAACGGGAGCCACTGGAGACCCACTTGCATAGTTTCCATGCCTCGGAGAGCACGACGAAGCAGAGAGAATCCAAGTAAATTAATACCAAGAACGAAAGAAAAAAAAAAATACTATATACAAACAAACAAAAAACTCAATCCTCCAGTGCGGAATCCGTCGAGTGCCCTTTTCACGACTAACCGTAACGACAATAATAATAATAACAACCACAACAGCGTATCTTTCTTAAATCTCGTAGAGACGAATCGCGGCGAGAGGCTCCGAGTTTGTTTTTTTCTCCCACCGCAAAATAATTGGAGGTGACCTAGTCTGCCCTCTGCTATCGTTAAGCCGCCGGTTGGCTCTCGTCGCTGCTTGTCGTTGGTCGTGTTGCCTCCTCGATTCGCGGAACGAGATACCGAGCGGGTCTTCGCCGAGGAAAATATTCGACTTCCCAGGAAGCATCGCCGCAGTTAGCCGGCCTAACCGCAACCTGCTACGTCCGCAGCCAGCTGAGCTGTCCCGTGCGCTTCGCTTGTAACACCGCGTACTGCGCACTATAGACAGACAGCGCAGTGTAGATAATACACTCTGACGCAACCCTCTTAACCCAGCTTCCTCCGGCCGAGTCCCGCTCGATCCTCCGGTTTCCTCGCCCGCGCCAATCTATATCTTCCTCGGTTTGTTTCCACTGTCCTTCCGTCGCGGCGAAGCTCCTGCAATCCGGCGGTTCGAGCCGAAGAGGGGGGGGGGGGAGGAACGGTAAACCCTGCACGAATTTACAATTCAAATGGGGATTCAAGGCGCCCGGTGTTCGGCCCTTAAAACAGCCTCCGCCATTAAAATCAGCCCGCAAAAACCACCTAGCGGGAAGGGGCATGAGTAAATCTACCGTTTTCAATATACCGAAGTTTAAATCGCGCCGGGCGGAGCTACGAGCGTCTTAGGTGAGCTGGTTTATTTCCGAGATTATTTCGCTACCTGCGCGGCTGGGTCTCGCTTTACCGGATATCGGAAGTTGCTTCTTCTAGGGACGAAATCACTTGTGAGGATTCTCGGGGCGAGCGCAAGTGTCCATCTCGATGGTGATTGGGCGACAATGTGAAACTATTGTTATTGGTCGCAAGGTCGCTAGGCGTACCGCGTGGAAGTTAAGTACATGGGGCATAGATCGATAAATATACGTGTAACATGGCGTCCAGTAAAAAGTCTGGACTAAATTTGAGGACAGTCAAGGACAAATTCCAGGACATTTCCGGGTTGTGCTGGGACATTTATAAAAAATGAAAATATGCATATCGCTGCTTTCGTTTACGCCGGAATGGGTTCAGAATCCAAAATCACTCACTATACATGAATGCCTATATGTAATGAAGCGGAATTGAGATACACATTTTTTAGGATGGCACTAAACACAAATACTAAAAAAAAAAATTCAAAGTGGATCAGATAGTGAAAAATCGTTGTTCAATCGACTTTTTTTGTTTCAAGGATATATTTCACGTATTTTTTCCCGCCGATCACGAATATAACAATTATTTTACTCCCAACCCAATGTTTTCCATTTCAATCCCGAAAATACGATTTTTCGTGCATAAAATTGAGACTCAGCGGGAAAACATACGTCGAAATACGTGGCAGTTCATTTAAGAAAAGACAGAAACATCAGCTAAACTAAATATACATTTTTAAACAATCTCAAATTTTTTGGGAAATAAAAAATTCAAGGACAATTAAGTGAAACTCAAGGTCATTCATGGCTTTTTCAAGGTCGTGCGAAATTCCAGGACAATTCCAGGACTCCAAGGGCTTCAAGGACCGCTGAACACGACGCATAATATATCACATATATATTTTCATGTCGTTTCCGTATAGATTAAGTACATGTGACATGAATTGATGAATATACGATACATATCATTTATATAAGATATATATCTAATATCTTATATAAACATTTTCGACGAAATCTTTTTAATCACATGTTTAAGAAAACAATTTTTCTTCCTTCACGGATAAGCCAGGAAGTAAGGAAAATAAGGGCGTGTAAGAACAGTTGATCGCCAAATTCCCTGGAGGGTTCTCTCGCCGTGCAATTAGCGGTGGAGTCGAACAATCGGCTGCGGTCAGCGCGACAGAGCCGTCCGCGAACGTAGGGGAGAATCTATTTTTAGGGGAAAGAGTGAGGGAGAGCGAGAGTTTGTCCGAAGGGGCGCGGAGCGACGGGTTGGGTGTTGGGGCATACCTATAAACTTCGCGAGTCGGGAGAAACGAGGTCGATTATCGTGGTCGAGCATGCGAGCCGGCAATCTCGTAGGCGATGCTCGCCCTTCGTCTTCGCCGGTCGCCGCGGAGGCTCTGCACGTACTAACGATACACCCCGCTACGGCAGGGTGAGAATGGTACAAAACGGCACCCCGGGGCAAAATGGTCCCTCCCTTCCAAAGGACAGTCTTTTCTATCGCGAAAAAAAATTCGTACGTACGGTCCGTTTTGCCCCGGGGTTCCATTTTAGTCCGCTCCAGGCCAGCTGCGATACGATTTCTAGTTCTTCTCGAGTTCCAGCCTGCGATCTCGCGGGACGATAGTATCTAAATTAAGACGAACCCGAAAGCCTGCCTTCGCCAGGTTCCTCATTGGTCGTGCCCATCTATATATCTATCCGGAGCGGGGCAAAATGGGTCAGTGTGGCAAAACGGGGCCAGTGAGAAAAAGGCAATTTTCCTAGTATTTTAGTATATCCCATTTTACCCTGTCGGCACATCCGGACTTTCTGTCCCGTTTTGCCCTATCGGCACATCCGGATTTTCTGTCCCGTTTTGCCCCACTGTCCCATCCAAAAATGATCGAATGATTGCGTTTTGCGTCACTGTACCGTTTAACTCCACCGTCCCATTTTGCTAATCCATCTGGATTTTCCGTCCCATTTTGCACCACTGTTCTATCCAAAGATGATTGCAACATTGCGTTTTGTCTCACTGCAACGTTTTGCCCCATCGATACGGCTGGATTTTTTGTCTCGTTTTGCCCCACCGTCACATATAAAAATTATTGAAACGTAGCGTTTTGCGCCACCGTCCCATTTTGCCCTATCAATAAATCCGGATGTTCTGTCCCATTTTGCCCCAATGTCCCATCTAAAGACGATTGGAAAATTGCGCTTTGCCCCACCGTCCCGTTTTGCCCCGCTCTTCACTATATACAAGTGTGCACGGGAAGGGAAGACTTCGCCGTCGTCGTCGTCGTCGTCGCGACTCGAGGCCTCTTATCGACCGCGGAACTTCGTTTTCGTCTGGCCAACGCTCCTCCCTTAAGTGAACTCCGTCTATACGCCCGCTATCCCGCTAGCCTCGAGCTCTCCCCCTCGGCGACTCCCTGCCTCGCGCCAGGACACGTAGCCCTCGAAGAAAATTGATTCGGGAATTTCGTACAGTAATTCGGTCAAGGTACTAACGATCCCGTTCACCCTCCGGCCGTCCCTCGAGCGTCTTAACGAACCCGCCACCAAGAACACTGAGGAGAACGGATTTGCCGGGACAGCGTCGGATCTGCCGGGCTGGCACATTATTCGATAGCATGGCGACAACAAATGCGCCCGACGCCGCTATGCTGACTCGGATCACTCCGGACCGCCAAAACGCTTTCTCTGTTTGCTCAATCGGTCCTAACAAAATATCCTACAACGAAGCTAAAAGAAAAATACCGAAGTTGAAATGAATTTGACGTTTGTTAATTTACAAGTCTTAGCGATCAACGACCTTACCCGGTGGTTCTAGAAAATTAATGCCAATGGGGCAAAAATGAAAAATTTTAATTATCATAATTATTACAATTTAACAAGTTAAAAAAAATAGTAATAATATTTTTTTGTCGAAATTTGCTAGAGTGATTTGTATCTTTAATAAAAGAAATATTACAGTTAAATAAATAAATAGTAATGACAAATTTCGTAATTTTATGAAGTTGAATAAATAAATAAGTAATGATAAACTTATTTATTTAATTGACGAATTGCAATCGTTGAAATTTGGATCGTTCCCTGTCAGTTATTTACCGCTCGACGTTTTCTCAGTTATTAACCGTCGGGCTCATAAAAAATACCGAAGTTGAAATGAATTTAACGTTTGTTAATTTACAAGTCTTAACGATCAACGACTTTACCCGGTGGTTCTAGAAAATTAATGCCAACGGGGCAAAATTGCGAATTTTAATTTTCATAATTATTAAAACTTAACAAGTTTAAAAAAACAGTAATAATATTTTTTTGGCGAAATTTGCTAGAGTGATTTGTATCGTCGATAAACGAAATATTACAGTTTAATAAATAAATAGTAATGACAAATCTCTTTATTTTATTAAATTAAATAAATAAATAATGATAAACTTATTTATTTAATTGACGAATTGCAATCGTTGAAATTTGGATCGTTCCCTGTCAGTTATTTACCGCTCGACGTTTTCGCGGTTCTTAACCGACCCGCATCGCCGACGGGCAATAAGCCGTTCGAAGTCACCATTTGTCACGGGAAATTGACGTTTAAACGGTGGAAAAAAGCTCGAGACAAGTTTAATCGTGCGCACTTGAGATTTTCTTTAGTTCGGAGCTTCCACCCTACTTCGCTCGCGTTTATCTCTTTCTCCGCGAGAGTACATTCCACGGTCGTCGAGTACAAAAGGTCATCCCTGCAACCCGGTGAAGTCGTATAGCTGCGCGTCACAGTCAGACGGTGGAGCAAACGACGTTAGGGAGCCAGCGGGCGAACGAACGAGCCAGAGCGGCGAAATGGTATGTTCTGGCAGTGGTAACAGTCAACCTTTGGTCAGACGCCAATAGCAGGCCTCGAGCAGCAATATCGTGGTGCACATTTTCATGCACAAAAATTTACTGGTCTCGCCTCCCCCTCCACCCCACTTGCCACGGTAGAAAAGATAACTCCACGCATTTTTCCCAAATGTAATAATAAAAATATTTAAAAAATAAGAAACAGAAAAACCCCACAAAGAGCCTCACTTTTCAGAAGAACCACTTTCACTCATCGCGATATACACATGAAACACTTAATAATAATATACAAAACTATATGTAGACCAAAACTAAAATGAGGCCATCCTATTTTCATAAATTGCAAAAAATCAGAAACTAAAAAAGTAAAACCGCAGAAACTTGCATCAATGAGGAAGCTAACTGAATAAACATATGTTAATTACCCACTCACTCTATGTAAAAAATGTACATGAATTATGTAAAATCCGTGGCTGAAGGACTTAGGTCAATGGCCAATTGACAATGGAGGTTAGAGCGGGGCAAAACTAAATTTTCCAATAATTTTTGGATCGGACAAGGTGGCAAAACGGAGCAGAAAATTTCGTTTTGCCCAAAAACCCCGTTTTGCCCCGTTGCCCCATTTTGCCTCGCTCTACCCTATATATGTGTTCTCACGTCTACTTTGTCATGCAATTTTCAAAAAATTGTACTATCCGGCATATTGCCAATAAATCCACTATTACTAAGAAACAGAAATTTAAAAAATAGGAAATAAAATTTAAAAACTAAGAAATCAATAAGAAATTTAATCTTTTTAACTAAGAAATGAAAATATTTGAAACAAGAAATAAATTTTTTTTAATTCTTGGAAGCTGTGGTTTTTTCTCTTGCTCTGTGTTTACTGTCCACGATCCGCTCGATGACATATTCACTGGACGATAAAAAAACAAATATATATATCTATATAGGAGTCCGAACATATTCGTCAACGAGGCAGCTCATATCTCCGGCTAGGCGGAGTTCCGGAGCGACGGGGGGCGGTGGAGGCCTCGCGTATGCAAATTTCTGTGTTGGTTGGCCGGATGGTCGGAGCGAGAGAAACTTTGGCTTTACGAGCTCGTCGACCCGTCGGGTGTACTAACTTCAGGTGCAGGCATGACCCTCGGCGGGCTCGCCCGAATCCACTGGGAGACCCTCGAATCCTCGTCCGGCAAACATTTTACCGCCCCACGGAATAAGAAACAAGAATCACGCAGAGATACGTAAAGCGTGGCCGCGAGCGCCTCTTGTCCTCCTTCGCTAAGACTTATATTTAAATTTTATTAAAATTTTTATTTAGAGAGGGTAAAAAAAATAAAATAAAAAATTTAAAAACCCGCGACTTTGCGCGTAAATGTTTTACAGCGCTGTGCATCGGATTTTCCCTTCGAGGAGCCATTATCGATAAACTCTGCACGGATCACTTGGAGAAACTCGTCGAGCTCGCTGGCGCGTCGGGGAATTTCAATTGTGCGAGGATTCGCCGGGACGACTTCGAGTGATTATTTACACGAAACGTCGGATTGCTCGTTGTCGATGCTAAGCGATTCGGGACGTCCCGCGAAGCATTACAACGGTACTCTCGCTCCCCGCTGAACAGCGACTATGGCGCTGTACACAGAATGTTGGACTGGCGCGCTTATCATGAATTCTTTTTATTTTTGCGAAGCACTTTTTTCTCTCGTTTGCCCCACCGTTTTTGTACGACTTTTTAAGCGTTACCATTTCTTCGATGAAATTCATGTTGTTTTTTTTAAATGGGGCTTATGATGTTCGCGGTTTGATCGCAGTCAAAGTGTTTCATTTGACCTCGCTAAAAATGTTTCAATTGACCCTGATCAAAGTGTTTCATTTGGCCTTGGCCTTCTCGTAATATTTTATGAGCCAAGTAGGGGTATTCAGAATATACAAAAAAATTCTTAAAAAATATGTTTATCAAAACAATCTAAAAAAAAATACAAGATGCAAAAAATCTTGACAAAAAAAAACTGGCACGCCAAGTTTTTTTTGTTTTGTCAAGATTTTTTACATCTTGTATTTTTTTTAGATTGTTTTGATAAACATATTTTTTTAAGAATTTTTTTTGTATGTTCTGTATACCCCTACTTGACTTATATCATTTACTTTTTTATTATTATTTTTTAGATACTACTTGAGGTATGTACTATGCAATACCCAAGAGTTTTCCCCAAAGCTGACGCTGTAAATGTATTTTTTAAGGGGTCTTAATGCTCTAAACGAGTTTGTTCGCTCGTCAAATAAATAAATAAATAATATCGATAAATTTATTAATTTAATAAATTAAATTAATAAATAGTGATAAATGTATTTCTTGCAGTAGCGAACGATCGTTGCGACATTGATTAGTGTAAGGAATCTCACCCCGACGACGAAGCAGCTCGTCCAGCCGGCGAAGAACCTCTATGCAGTCTTCTCGCCGGCACGAATCAGCGGGCATCTGCAGATTTCCCATGACCACCCAGTCGGCGTACCGGTCGTCGTTCCTCTTTACTCCGCGCATTGTGTGCCCTCTCGTGCTGCGGTTCCGTCCGAATGGTGTGAAGAATAACAAGACGCGTGTTTCTCCAGTTCGTTTTGCTGCGCCGCCCAGCCGGGGAAACCTGGAAACGCACACGGATTAAAAAATGCACGATCAATCGCGTGTATATTCGGATCAGGAATTTATGATGGAACAGAGCTTCGATAAATTAATACCCGGGGGGAAACCAAATAGCGAACTACCGCCGTGAACGGAAAAATAGGCCTGTCCGGCACAGAAGGCCAAACGTCAACCTCCCCCCCCCCCCTGGTCGAGCTCATCGGCCTTGAATACGTGACGTTAATTCGCGACTCGCGAGCTTCCAATCGACCGAACAGAATTATGACTATCGCGACGGGCTGTAGTGTAGTTCCCACTTTTTCGTTTTTTTTTTTTTTTTTTTAGATTAATTAATTATTCATTCCTTTTTTTTATCCCGCCGGCTATAATTTTCCAAAGCCGTCAGAAGTCTCCTGTCAATTACCTGACGTGCTCGATTCCCCGTCGCGCGTCAAAGCCCATTACACGTTTATGGAACGTTTGATCGAATGCGCTAAAGCGAACCGTGACGAAAATGAAGTTTTTAAATATATCGATCCACGATGTTATAAAATTTTCATGCCCGTTAGTCGGTACGTTTGATTTAACGCTTAATCAAGGTAAGATTTGTTTATACAGACATGTATATATATATATATAAAATAAATTGTTGTTATTGACAGATATATGGAATTGCAGAATTTCGAAAGTTCTAAATCCATTCTATATGCTATGAAAACCGGCAAGGGGGGGGGGGGCTCAGCCGGGGGGAGGGAGAGGGACAAACATTAAAACCAATAAACAAAGCCACAATTTTCCAAAACATATATAAGATAAATATAAACAATAAATTTATATTATCGATAGATAAATCAAACATTCGCAAAAAGCTCGATGTATTATAGCGAGCATTATATTTTAATTCGTTACTTTTTATACATTAAATTTAATCCGTCCGAATCGTGCACACAAATTGTATGTCCTATAATAAAAAAATGTTCATTTTTTTTAACGTGTAAGTGTACTTTGCCATTGGGGGGGGGTCAACCGAGGAGGGAGGAGGAGGGGACAAACATTAAAACCAATAAACAAACCCACAATTTTCCAAAACATATATAAGATAAATACAAACAATACATTTATATTATCGATAGATAAATCAAACATTCTCAAAAAGCTCGATTTATTATAGCGAGCATTAAATTTTAATTCGTTACTTTTTATACATTAAATTTAATCCGCCCGAATCATGCACACAAATTGTATGTGCTGTAATAAAAAAATGTTCACTTTTTTTTTAACGTGTAAGTGTACTTTGGGAGGGCGGGGGGAGGGGGGGGGCGGCGCTCGATAGGCCTGGTTCGATATTGCATTTCCGCAACGCCAGCAGAACTGTGCAGCGTGTATCGTATGTTCGAGCTGCACACGGCTGCAGGCCGATAATTGACAGAGACTGAAGCTCGCGAAGGTGAGTCTCTGTATCGCACCGATACGAAGCAATCTATGATCATGAATATACATGCATACCCCAGTGTACACACGTATACGCACACGTAAAACTGCTGTGGAGAAGAGGCGCGAGTTGCCGGGTATGAATTATGTGGCGCGACAAAAGGGCCCAAAAGCCGTGCATTAAAGCCCCGTCGGGGCTCGCTCTGACATATTCAATCCGAGAGGGTATGAACCGGGAACAGCTTGCGTTGGCGTTTCGTCCTCCGTGTGTAAATCATCTGTGCGCGCGCGTGTGTGTGTGCGAGTCCGTTACTCACGACCTCACGACTTGGTTATGTTTCGCGAATCAACGCGCCTGGCGAAATTTCCACGAAGCTTTCGTTTCACTTCGATGCCCTCATTGATCGCTCGTTAAAAAAGAAAAAAGAATATTCACAGCCCGAGCAATTGTTACCGCGACCCGATTAATTTAGACTCGTGGGAAAACTTTTTGAAGGATAAAGAAAAAGAAATAGTTTCGAGAGACGCCTCAGCGTGTTGCTTACGGAAGCGGTAGATGGCACGGTACGAGCCGTGAGGATCGAACAACACGAATGGGTCCATTAGTCTCTGAATTGACTCTCTGGTTTCGGTACTGCAAGGGCAAGCGAGGTCGTCTACGTACGTAGACGAGACCGCGGACAATATGGCAATGTCATTATTAATTATTTATCTATTTATTAAATCATTTATTAATTTATTTATTTTTTTACTGATTTAGTTATTTATTTAATAGTAAAAGGGCAAAGCCCAATTACAAGTGATTGGAATCTGAACGAGAAGTATTTTACTTGAAGTAAACATTTTAATTAAAGTAATAGGAAAGATTATTCATTTATTTATTTCCGTTCCTGATGTCGCTGAGAAAGCAACGGGACAATAATAATCGTAACAATATTCTTCATTTATTAATGGATATTCTAGGTTCCATTTTTTTCTTATTCCGCCGGAATTAGGCTTTGCAATCGTCTCCTGAAGCTTGCAACAATGGAACATTTTTCCGACGCGTATGAGTTTGCAGCACCAGCCAAAGGCGAGTGCTGCGATCGTACGAACCAAGGAAAAGTTCTTCGCACGAGTGTCGTACCAAATTTTACTTCACAAGCTGTGAAAATCGGGGTTTTGTGCGAAGCGTGCGTAAAACTGCCTTTTTCCCACCGAGCGTAATAAAAGCATTTACTACAGCAGTAATGGCAGAGATGCAGGAAGAAGAAAGAAGAGCTCGGATTCCTGCCCGAAAAGGAACGACCCATCGAAGCTATCATTAACAAAAAAGGGGAGCGTGACTAAAGCCGAAAAATTGGGACATCGGACTTCGTGTTAATTTTCCAGAAAATGCGAACGAATGAGATTAAAAAGAAGGAACCGAATTTAACGCTGCTTCGCGATCAGAAAAAAGTAATCAACAGGACACGATAGATTAATAGAGGATAAACTATTCTGCGAGCATGAAAAAATTTCACTGCACTGAAAGTTTCTCAACTATCGCAGAAGCGACGCAGCGACGTCTGGTGGCGCTGTACGTAAGCGGCGCGAGCGATCGAACAGTGTACGGTAAAACAGCTACTCGCTGCTGTTCGTCGCGCTTAAGCTCCTACTTCAATCAGCCAATGGTACACGAGCATGTTATCGGAAGAAGTCAGCTTTGTAATAATGGCACATCGACCGAGCACTCTTTAGACCTACGCCCGACGTTGTTATCGAGCGTATTACCTAATCACTTGGTCGACGTGCAGTGAAGAGAGGTGGAGGGGAGTCAACCGAACTGAAAACACATCAGTGACAACCGAACGCTCGCTCGTTGAACAGAACTCGATCGCATACGTTTTATATACGTTCCGTTTTTGATACTCAAATGAGTTAATAAAAATTAAGAAAGTAACAAAACAAATTGTTAATTGTTTGTACTTTTTCATTTTGTTTGCTTTTGTTGTTAATTTCGACACCCGGAGGAAACCTACGCGTAACAATGTGAGGATACATTATAGAAAATTCGAATTTATTGTCGTCTACTCAAAGTGCATCTTGTGATTTCCGTACGCCGAAGCACAGCGACGTCGCTTGTCGCTATGTAACAGCGAGCGGTTTATTGTCCAAGTGCACATGTATCGTAACTATCCTTGAAATTATAAATTGACCGAAGGTCCGTTTTCAACGGAGCCAAGTATAAGAAAATATATAAAAATGAGAAAAGAATAAAATATATAAAATAATATGGAAAACTGCACAATTCATTTTCATACGCGATTGTGAGCGGCAAAACTGATAACAAAATATTTTGTTTCGTGCGTCCAAGATCGTATCTCGTCAAAGATAAGGGCTCGAGGGAATCGGGCAGCTTTCACTTTTACCGATAACTTCGTCTATTTTGTAAACAACCTTCGTAGCGCTTCCACAACGTGTTCGAAGTTCAACGACCGGGGAAAAAACACATAATTGGAGATGACTAAAAATAGAACGCGCTATCCACAGTCATTGCCGTAGATTGCACGTAGCACATGCTGGGTAGTAAACAAGGGGAAATAGGAATTCGAGCCAACGGGATTGTCTCGTTTGTGAGGGATAAAAATGCCACAAGTGACGATTCAACTTATTGCAGGAATTCACTGCCACCGACCTACGTGGAGGGTTTTCACGACCTGGAGGCTGTGAAATCGATGCGATACAATAAATTGGGAAGGACAGGTTTGCTGGTCAGCAAATTGTCTCTCGGAGGTGGACCCTTCGGTTGTCATTATGGGTAATGAACATTTTTTAAAAATTAATAATTATTCTAAAGATCGACACTTGCTTTACCGAATTGATTTCTTAATTCGATTATCTGGCATTGAGCAGAACGTACGACGAAGCGGAAGCGATCGAGACGATCAGGCAAGCGATACGTCAGGGCATAAACTACATCGACACGGCGCCGTGGTACGGCCAAGGTCGTTCGGAGACCCTGATTGGAAAGGTAAACAAGCTCTCTACAGCCGAACGATCACGATAGATTAGAACGGTTTTTTTACTGTTGCAACGGACAGGATTCAATCGTTCCGAACATTTTTTCAGGCACGAATTAATCGTTCCGAAATTTTTTTCAGGCACGGATTAATCGCTCCGAAAATGTTTTTAGGCACGAATTACTCGTTCCGAAAACCATGAATTCTTTCAGGCACGAATTAATCGTTCCGAAAATTATGCATTTTTCCAGGCGCGACTTAACTGTTTCGATTTTTTTTTTTTTCAGGCACTAAAGGGCATTCCGAGACAAGCTTACTACATCGCGACTAAAGTCGGAAGGTACGAGCTCGATTTTGAGAATATGTTTGACTTCACGCTCGAGAAAACTCGTCGGAGTGTGAAGAAGAGTCTGGAATTACTGCAACTCGACTACGTGGACGTTTTGCAAGTTAGAGGAATATTCTCGTCGAAGCGGGGGCTAATTTTTTTTCGAGAAAATAATACGCCTTTTTTAATTTTTCACCAGGTCCACGATATCGAATTTGCGCCCTCCCTCGATATAATAATAACGCAGACGCTGCCGGAGTTATCGAGGCAAGTTAGAGACGGAAAAGCGAGGTTTATCGGTGTGACCGGCTATCCGATATCGATTTTGAAAGAGTGTATTGAGAGAAGCAACATTATCATCAGCTGCGTATTGACCTACTCGAGATACACTCTTATCGATGAAACACTCATGGACTACGTGGAATTTTTCAAAGTACGGTCGGGACTCCAATTTTCATGATTATTTTTTCCGATAACGAACAGGATAAACGGCAATGAGTGAATCATTTCAGAAACACGACATCGGAATAATCAACGCTTCAGCACCCTGCATGGGACTTTTGACGAACAATCCACCACCCGACTGGCATCCCGCGGCCGAAGAGGTGAAAGAACAATGCTCCAAAGCGGCACAATGCTGCAAGGTTCGTTCGCCCGTAGAACACACAAAAAATTCGTTGTTTTGTTAAATTTAAAAAAATAATAATTTATACATACTCTATATATAATTTATATATAATTTATATATAATTTATACATACTTTATATATAATTTATATATAATTTATATAATACATTAAGAAAATGTATACGAGAGGAATGTATATTTTTCATTTAATTGTTACTTAATTTTTTTCTAGGATCACGACGAGAATTTGGCAAGGTTGGCGGTATGGCATTCGGTGCAATGCGACGACGTTTCGACGAATTTGGTTGGTATGCAAAATTTGAAGGACTTGGCGACGAATATCGACGTGGTGAGAAATGGCATAAGCGATAAGGAGAAGGCATTTCTTCGAGATCTTCAGGAGAAGTAAGTTCGACCAACGATTCATAAGCTGCACGATAGCCTTTGAGAATGTTCACTACTGGGTTTTATTTTTATTATTATTATTTTAATAAAACACACACAGACACCTCACACTCGTACTATTGCCACCACCGATACTGACGCTCGGCACGAAATGATGGGTCATTTTAACGTCCGGGTTGCGCTTGCTTCATTCCCATTGCAAAAGGGTTAATTCAGTGGGATTTCCTTTTTTTAAAAAATGAACTTTGTATCAGCATAGCTATTCTTCTATTTTTCGGCTAGTTCCCGCTACCGAAGACTCTTAAAATGTATCTTCTGACGCACCTCCAGTTAATCGACGAAATACCCTTCCGTTTCCATAATACGACCGATTATCCAGTTGAGCAACGATCTCGTATCCGGTGAGTCGCGAAATTAAATGGGTGAATGGGTAATTCAAAAAAATCGACCTCGTATCAGTCAAGGATCAGTCGAAATTTTGCTAGTAATATCGTGACGATAAATGCAAATTGAAAATTCGTTATCGTTATAATGCCACGCGTTACTGAATAATTAATATTGATTCCGATAATTTTGTTTAGGTACCTCGCAAATGTGAAGGGTCGTCACTGGGAAGATGTCGAGCTCAAGGCCTACTGGAAAGCCATGAAGTGAAGGCTCTAGTGTTATATTTTTCTATAAATTTTACATTTAGAGTTATTGTCGGTTTTACACTTAGCGTTAAAGAACTATTTGTCGTTATTATATGTTATAAAAAATACATTCGCGTAATGCTTTGTTTTGTTTTTTAAAAATTAATACTGAAGGCCTCAGTTCGTTTTTCTTCAAATACAAGATAAATCTGAATTGTCTTATATAAATACTACTGGAGTTTACTGAGAAATGGAAGTTGATATGTGGATTTCTTATCTCGACAAGGGTTGCATTATTTTTTTACCTTGAGCCATTCGAAACGTTTAAGATAAGTCTGAAATCCGAGTCGAACGTTCGCGGTAATCGCTTCCATTTTTCTTGTTTTTTTTTCTATAAATACTATTGCGACCTAACGCAAATAAAAATACTAAAGGCCTCAGATCGGTATTTCTCGAGTATATCAGCAGCCCGCGTGTGTTGGCGCTCACAATTAACGTCTAATCGTTAACTGCACTTCGTTGCAAACTGCGCAGCATACAATTCGTGTAAGCTCGCAAAACGGTTTAAAAAATAATGTCTTAAGATAAATACTACTGGAATTCAATGAAAAATGGAAGTTGTACGTAGATAAGGGTTTCGTTTTTTTTAACTTGAACAATCCGAAACGATTCAGATAAGTCTGAAATCCAAGGCGACCGTTCGCGGTAATCGCTCCCCCATTAATACTAAAGGCCACAGATCGCTATTTCTCGCGTACAAAAACAGCCCGCGAGTATCGGCACTCCCGAGAAAAATCTAATCGCAAACTGCGCTCTACAAAATCTTTAGGACAACAGTTTACAAAATAATCAACGTATCGGATAAATGCTACAGTAATTCAATGAGATATAATACTTAAAAAAAAAATTCGTTTTTTGTTTACCTCTCGGAGCTAAAAAAAAAATAAAACTCAGATAAGCCTGAAATCCTGCGGCGGCCGTTCGCAGTAATCGTTCCCTGGCTTTATCTGATAGGTCAGTTCGTACATGAGTACAGTGACGACGGGGCCGAGTATAGGCTTGTGATACATTTGCTTCAGTTCGAAGCCCTTCTTGAGGCAGAGTTCCCTGCCACCCTCTGTGTATTCCGAAGCGACAGTGTTGGCGCAGCTGTAACCCTCGTCCATAGCGAATTGCACGGCTACGTTAACGAGGAACGACGCTATGCCCTTGCGTCTGTAACGCTCGTGAACGCACAGTCTCTTTAACCACGCTCCCTTGTCCAGCCTGTGGCTCTTCGACAGAGCTATCGAGCCAACTATCCTCTTGGCCTGTGACGATACGTCTATGTTGGATTCTCGAAACTGCCTCTCGGTCATGATAACGTAGTGCTGCTCCCTCGGCTCTCGGTTCGTCATGTACGGCTCGAAGGCTTCCGCTACCCAGAAGCACGAGAACGCGTTCGACATGTAAATCCTAGTAGTATTAAAACAAAGGAAAAAAAACTGACCTATGGTTTTTGGGCTTCAATATATGAAGAGAACTGAACCCGAGTCCAAAAAAAAATACCTTGGAATGTTAGCGACCTCCTGATTGATCTCGATGGACTTTGCGGCGAAGGCGAGATATGTGGACACGTACGTAACGAACACGACGATCGGTATTACGAGGAGGCAAATGCTGAACGGCATACCGAAAAAGATAAACATAATCGCCGCTCCGAGTATCATGAATTGGAATGTTACTTCCTTGAGCAAATTAGCGAAGAAGGCCGCGCTCACCGAGGACATAACACCCTCCTTTATCATTTCCCGGCAACCTATCTCGTCGCCGGGCCGGTAGCCTCGAACCACTATTATACGACTCATTTCTTCTTATCGTCGTATCGTCATTAAAGAAAAGCCGAAGTTTTTTTTATGTTAACTTTCGAAGACTCGTCGTTCGCCGATTATCGGAGAGTTGGCGGGAAGTCGCGCGTTCGTCGGGTTATGTTTACTTTTCTGTTTACGGCCGGGTTAGGCTGGAACGATGGAGAATCGAGGGACTCTGTTCTCATGACTGGAACGATGGGGATTTGGGGATTCAGGTCGATAACTCTGATGAACTATCTAGAGGTTGTTTCATCGTCGTAAACATCGTATCTTATATCTTTACCGAATATTTGTATGTAATCGAATACCGAATTCTACCAAATACTTGTATAGTATCCGAATTGATAAAATTACAATCGGCGTTTCTGCAAACTGCTCGAGATGCGTAAGGGAGGACAAAGGAACTTACGATTTTCTCGGAGATAAATTCGCATCATGTGAGTTGTTGGCAAGCAGGACGTTGATGAATTACGTTGCAGCGTTGAGATTAGACGATTTCTCACTGACCTTCACTAATAATCGACAACGGATAGCACGTTATCTGGCTGTAATTTGGGGACAAGAAACACGATTCGACCGGCACTAACTTGCACCACACAACACTACTACGGTGGTCAAATTTTCAAACGGTCAATTTCAAACTTAACCGTTATTACAACGTGACTGCGCATGCGCATAGTCGTTGTCTGGTATGAATTTTCACCAAAAAATGATCATGCGCATGCGCTCGACCGGTTTTTGATGGAAATTCGTACCACAAAAGGATTGTGCGCATGCGCACCATCATTATAACGGCAAATCGAAAGCACCTCAGGTAGCAAAAGACATCTGAGGTGTTTTCGATTTGCCGTTATAGTGATGGTACGGCTCGGTCGTTGGTACGGATTCGTTTAAAAAAAACGATCATGCGCATGCGCAATCACGTTGTAATAACTAGAAAACGCCAAATCGAAAGCAGCTCTGGTATGAAAAAATGATCTAAATGGGTCAACATATGTCCGTCCGGATGGTAACTGTAAGCTATCTTACGTCCAAAAGTTAACTTATTGGATGGGCGGTAACTTTCGGATGGCGTCCAGACGAACATATGGAACGCATTCAGATCACTTATTGACCTGATTTGATTAATTTTTTTGCGCTACCTGGAAATCGCGGTATACATTTTAGTACCAACAAATTCGGCTACTTGTTGCATTGCTCTAAAAATAATCGTCTGTCCCGCAGCACGTAGCGATATCGGTGCAGCGAAGGAGTTCCGGGCAAAATGAGACACTCCCTTAAGAAAAAACAAAAACGTTTCTATTGCAAGTATCGAATTAACGCTAAGTACACGATCAACAAAAATATACTCGATTACATATAAAAGGAAAATCCTATGTACTCAACAATTGCGATTTGTGATACGTATTCGGACAATACGTAGCGTACGTACAACGCGGGCATAGAGTATGGTGTAATTTCAATTTTTTTTTTTCGTAAAATAAATGCATCGATAGCCTCCACGGTGAAGGACGCGAATCCCGATATAAATGTTTATCTTTTCTCGTAATACTCTATTCCCGATAAGCTCGAAATAGCTGAGCGTATTAAATCCGTTCGTACGGTTCGGAGGGCGTAAGAATACCTCATGCTTACGTTTAATTACATTATTCCCATTGAGTAATAGTTTAGTTCGCCGCATACGACTTGCCGTGGCGACCAGCGTGCAGATCACTTTTTCCATTCCACGAACAATAGAGTCCTCGTATCGTAATAAAAATAGTACCTATCCTAAGCTTTGCCCTAATCGATCTGTCACCATCCAAATCACTTCTTTCTCTCACATTATTTCTCACTCGCGAGGAATCGCTCGATCGTCTAACAAGTCGATTCTCGACGCATGCTCAATAATATACATTATATAAAAAACCTCTCAGGTACAAAGTACGGCGAAGAGTTGTGGAAAAAAACTTTTTTCTTTTTTAGTTGCTTTCGTTTCGTTCTTCCGCTGTCGTTCTGATTCCTCATCGATCGGAAATAAATTCGCTCGCGAGGCTCGCGATTGGTGAACGCGCGAGCGCGCACCTTCTGGAAAGCGGACGTGACTTGAGCCCGCTGTGCGGTCCGCCTCGTCGAGAAGCTCCGTTCCAACGAGTCTAATCTTTGTGCAACGATGAGCCTTACTCTCACGAGGTCAATGATGATGACCGGTCGTGAGGACCGCCGGTACTATCGAGCCGATAACGAGAGCCACGATCTCTTTGAACTTGAGACCGGAAGGAGTTGTCGGGACGTTCTCGGCGGTCGGCAAATGCGAGTACGAGTTACTGCCACGAGTCATGAGCTCTGGCAAAACGTGAACGGTCGCGACGTAGAGAAACGTTCCGGCGCTGAACAGCATCGCTATACCCGTCGCGTTCACATTACTCAGCGTCTCCTTTCCTTCCTGCGACAGCAAAAAAAAATTAACGTTTAATCGAGCGTGAAACAAGTCGGCAATTATCGACGAGTTCATCGAACTCTTGCGCAAACCTTTCCGATTCCGAAGTACGTGAGAAGCGCCAGGCACGGCGCCGACAGCGAAAACACCAGCAAGTGCCTACCTATCCTCTTCCTGTCGACTCCCTCGTGGAGCAGGAATGATACCAATCCAAATGCTGCTGGAGCCTGAAAAACAAAAAAAATGAAAATAAAAAAATTAGACATTTTGCAGGAAATATTCAGAAAATGAAACATTTTTACGGGACAAAGTAAAGAAAACGTCCCATCAAATAGTAAGCATAAACATAAACAAAATTAGACGTCTCTGAAGACTAAATTTTAAAAATAAGAATCTTTCCAGGACAAATAAACCAACAATGAATACAAATGGAAAAAAAACAAAACAATACAGAAATCTAAATACAAAGAAAAACAAGGAATTATTTAGGACAAAATAAAAGAATATGAAATTCTCTTGGACGAAATGTAAGAAAATTGGAAATTTTGCAGAGAAGAATTGAAAAAATAAGAATCTTTCCAGGAAAAATAAACCAACAATGAATACAAATAGAAAAAAAACAAAACAATACAGAAATCTAAATACAAAGAAAAACAAGAAATTATTTAGGACAAAATAAAAGAATATGAAACTCTCTTGGACGAAATGTAAGAAAATTTGAAATTTTGCAGAGAAGAATTGAGAAAATAAGAAATTTTCCAGGACATATTCAAGAAATTGCATCCTCACTTTGTGCAACATTATAGCCAGGAAAACAATGACTTCCACGTCAGCCTGAGAAGTAGTTGCTGCTGCTCCCAGAGCAACGCCGTCAGCTGCAGCGTGAACTACCAGGCCGAGAGTAGCAGTGACGCTCTTCTCCTTCCCTCCGCTCCTTCTAGCTGAGCACTGGTCCACGAGAAGCATGAAAATGAATCCCAAAACGAGGCTTATGCCGATGACACTGTGAGGGTCAGCTGGAAATAAAAAAATAGAAAAATCAAATTAATTGCTTTCAACGCTTGTATCGCACAATATTATTCTGCTCTTCCAGTTGGCTCACTGTGACTGCCGCCGGCCTCCCCAGACGCAGCTCCGGTGAAGAGAGCCCTTATGCCCTCCGGAATGATGACGGCCAGCGCTGTGCCCACAAGAAGCCCAGCACCCAATACGGAGACCAGTTGCAGCTTGTCCTGCGAAGCAAACGATCCTCAGATTCCGCCAATAAATCGCGGAATAAAAAAAATAATCTCTCACCTCCGAGAGGTTCATAACGAGCGGAAGAGATCCAGCGAGATAAGATCCGACCAGCATAACCACCGCCAGCATCCACAGTACCGCAGTCTCCTCCATCGCTCGAGATATCGCGACCCACGACGTGTAACGGTTAATAAAAATATGCTCTCGATTAGGGGACTCTGGACGGTCTCGTCGAGCTCGCCGACGGCGACGATCAGCGCGGGGCGACGAACAATATTCACTCGTTTCGCCGCATGTCACACGATCCCGGGTACACAGCCGTCAGTGCCAAACACTTATCGGTCTACGTGGGCATATTTTCGCGGTGAATGTGGCACAACACCGGAACACCGCTCCAACCAATCTCATCTCTCCCTCTCACCGACGATCCGCTTCCTCGCTGCGGCGAGCGTGACGTCACGAGAGAGTCTTCGCACTCCCATTGGACGAGGGATCTCGTATCCCCTGCGCGCTGATCCTCTCTCGCGAGAGCGGCGGGGCGCTCAGCATCGATCAACGCGAATTTCTCGGAAATTCATCCAAATGGGATTGAGCCTCGTTTCGCGTGAGATTAGAGCTTAATCGTCGAACTGCAAAATGAGGTATCTCGATTTATTAAAATTTTGAAGGACGTTGATTGTTGATTTTTTTCAAAGAAACAAAAGGTTATCAATAATTAGGTAAATACCCGAAATATGGAATATAATAATCGAACTGCGAAATGAAGGTGTGCAGTTTATTATCAAAATTTCGAGACATTAATTGTTGATTCGTATTTTTTTTTTAAGAGACAAAGCGTTATCGAAAATTGGGTAAATATCCGAAATATAGAACATAATAGTCGAACTGCGAAATGAAGGTGTCTAGTTTATTATCAAAATGTCGAGACGTTAATAGTTGGTTCGTATTTTTTTTTTAAGAGAAAGGGTAATCGTAAATTAGGTAAACACCCGAAATATAGAACATTTGTATTTACGTTTCCTTCTGCCATCTCTTCTCATATAAATCGACAGACTTAAGTATACCATTGAGTTTGACAGTAGTTGTGATATCATATATTTAAGAAAAAAAATTGATTTCTTGTTTTTTTCTTCTTCTTCCATCGTTAATAATAAAAGTGTCTCTTCTCCCTTTCCTTTCTCATTCCTCTCTCTCTCGCTCTAGCTTTGTATGTGTGTATGTTCTTCGTGATATACAGGGATTTGCAAATGTGCAAGCGCGCATACACACCTCTCGCTCTCCTCACAGGCGTTCTACTTCCGAATGGTTTTTTAAATTATCTAATATCTTCCAGCTTGTTTTCATTCCGACGAATTCTCATTTTTTTTTACTTCATTTTTAAATCGAAGGCTCCTATCGTTATTGCCAATAGAAAGTAGTAAATGCGTAAACGTACGTTTTTTTCATATCATCTTCTTCCTATAATGTGATTTTCCAAGAAAGGACGCTGAGTAAACGGCGCTCACGCTAAAAGTTTCCACTCAAATATACATGCTCGCTATTAATATAATAGGCCGTGAAAAATGTTCATCGGTTTCATCGGTAAAAGCTCATTCAAACGTTCGTGTGTTGGCGCTATACGAAAGCTCTGTTAAATAATCCTGTGCCCGCTGCTGCAGTATAAACAATCTTATAACAAGGATTCTTATCTCTTTTTTTTCGTATGGTCATAAGGCTATTTGATCCTCCGTATTTTCGTGAAGTTTTCATTTTTTTTTCTTCATTTTTTACAGTCTCTCGCAGTACGCTCAACTCTCAGCTTCGAGTCATTTTTTTTAAATCGTGTGTTACTTATAATTACAGTTGTCTCCGTGCGTAAAAATTTTTACTTATCCTCTTCTCGTTTCACGGGACACCAGCGAACGATCGATTTATTTATATATAAAATCCTAGGACAGGATATTATCAGACATGTAATCGTTATCAGAAAAGGCGTACCGTGGACATATTAGATAGACTGAAGATGCTTCGGGGCTAACGATTTAATCGGCATGAAAAATTCAAAATGGGAAAAAGTCTCTTAAAACTTCTGGACTGTTGTGCGAAGTATTACGCGTTACTACTCTCCGACTCTCCGAGTACAGCGTGGTGTTTTTTTTATCCAATTAAATTTACAAATTCTTAAGAAAACGACGTATCTATTATTATGATAAGGACGACACAATCGATTCTGCATTCGAAGTATTCCTTATTACAATCGTTACAATTGAAAATGTGTGGTTTTTTTTTAAATACAGCATAACAATAAATTCATTTATTATCGTAGTTTAATATTTCGGCAGGATACTGCGATTATCGAAACGGGGATACTCCTCACATCGACACGAAAAAACTTCATTGCGAATCGTCGAGATACGAGAGGTTACAACAATGACAATTGACAGTTACTCGAACTTAAAAAATATAAAATAATAAAAAGCGCGCGCGACGTGTGTTAAAAGTCGTTTGAATTATCAGAGAGAGAAACAAAAAAAATTGTTGCATCTCATGGGTTTTATTTCTCATCTGAATTGGTTTTTTTTCCATCCATTTTTTTCTTTTTGTTTACTTCGTTTTTTTTCCAAAATATACTGTATACAATATTTAACTTTACTTATAGAATATATACAGTCATGTTTTTTTTCTTTTTTTTTTCTTTTGACGAGCACGCACTAAGATTATGTCCATTCTCTATTCGACGTAAAATTGAGCAGTGCGCGACAGTCTACCTCGTATGTCTCGTGTAAAGAAGTTTACACTGTTTCTGAAGTTCAATAGTTTCGTCCCGGTTTACCCTCTCTCGCTCTCTCGGCCCCTTCCCTAGCTCGTTTAGTGTCTCTCTACCGGTGTCTGTAGCCATCCGTTTCGTGCTGTTATCGTTTATTTTTATCTTTATCTCAAATAAGTTCTCTCACTTGTGTGTCTGACCAAGCACGGAGCTCTATCTCTCTCTATTCATCGATTAATCGAATCAAATTATCTTCGAGACAATAAAAAAAAATTAAATCATCTCTTTTTCTTTCTTTTTTTTTACTTGTCTCATTCGTTTACTACCTCGTTACCACGCGCAACTCTTCGCTTTGTAAATATGTACACTGTTTTTTTGTGGATTAATAATAATTAATGGTTACGATACTTAATATTGGGCTCGTTTAAGGAGGATGGAGATCATTGAAGATCGAGGGGGCTAATCCGCGTAGACGATGAACTGCTGATTGTCCACGTCGGCCACCTCGACTTGTACGAATTGGGGCTGTTGCAGTTGGATCTGTGATACTTGTCTTCCAATGGCGTTACGCGACCTGCAATACATAAACGAGAAAAAATCCCGGTGAGTAAATCTTTCCCGACGATGTTTATATTCCTCTTGTATGCAGAGCTGGGCAGTGTTTTAAATATTCAATGTATCTTAAGTACAAAAAGTATTTCGTATATGAAATGCATATAGTATTTCAATATTTTTTTCAGGTTTTTTGCCCAACTCTGTATACCGGTGGATAATATATTTTCGTTACTCACTTTGCCTTCGCGTGCGTCAGTATGTGAGATTTCAAGTTCGTTGACTGTGCAAACTTTTTGCTACACCCGTCGAACGGACAGACGTACGGTCGGTCCCCGGTGTGGATTCTTACGTGAGTTCTTAGATTAAAATCGAGGCTAAATCTCTTCCCGCATCCCTCGAAGGTACATTGGAAAGGCTTTTCGCCCGTGTGAACGAGCTGGTGCCTCTTCAGTTTCGAACTCTCGACGAAGGCTTTCCCGCATTCCGCGCAAACGTGCACGCGGGGCCCGTGGGTGTGGAGGTGCTTGCGCATCGCGCTGTTGTCCCGGAACATCTTTGTACATCCTTTGTGCGGACAAGCGATGGTGCGTTCAACGCCATCCATCACCGGTGGCTTGCGCACTTTTAACTTGTGTCCCGGTCTCGCGAACTCGGCGAGCTGCTTCGGATCCGAGAGATCGAGACCCGGCATACCGTCCGAGACGGAACTTCCCGAGTGGTTGAACTTCGACGATGACTTTCCGGTCATGTACTCCGTGTAGTCCGGATCCGGCTCCGGATTCGATCCCTCGTCTGAAAAATTTTTTAAAGAGATTAAACAACCGATTCCCTTCAATATTCATTTTTTTAATCTCGTATCATAAAATTTATTTGAATCCTCGGATGATAAAATTTATTAAAATTCTCAGATGGTAAAATTCACTAAAATTTTCGAACGATAAAATTGATCTAAATATTCAGACGACAGTTCAGAATCTGAAATCGATGTAAAACATAGTTTACTGAAAATCATAACAATTGCATATCGCCTTCGTGCACGATAAAGAAAACTAAAGCGTTCCCGATGTAAATTTGAAAACCGATTAGAATCCCCGGTTCGAATTCGAACGCGAATTGGTGGGGGTAGCTCGTGTAGTCGCGAGGGACTGTGGGTAATGGCTGGCGTGACGACGAGCGGTGAAGGCGTCCTTTGTACCGAGACAGCCCGACATTGCGTCTCTCCTAAGCAACAGTCCGTATGCGCCAACTTTTGATGCCTCCGTCACAAGGACAATCCACGGGAGATTCCTCGCGAACGATCAAAGACGCTCCTTCCAGCCGCCTCCGACGAGACGGACTCGACGGGAAGCGGAGATAGCGCGGACGGTCTTTGTTCGTTCCGCCAGAAAGCAGCGTCCGCCATGATTAAAAACGGAGTGGGCCGATTCGCGTTAAAGAAGCCATTTTCAAAATATGGCTGCCCCCCTGACATCATAATGGCGTTCCTCTCGATCAAAACAAACAACGGGGACACTGTCAACGAGAGGACCCGGCATTAAAATAGTCGAAAAATAATTATCGGTTTATAAGTGTCGAGCCACGTGCAATCCCCGCAGTATTGATCAGAGAGCGCGCCGGAAGTGCGTGCCCGTGTCTCGCGTGTGTGTATATGTGTGTAAATTCCTGTACGCGTAAGCCCAGGCACAGAGAGTCGACAGGCACGACGAGAGACCTACGTCGAAAAAATCCACACCGAAGATCCAAGAGGATTCCGAGACGAACGAGTTGTATGATGTTTTTTTTTTTTTGTCTCTTTGGTACACAATATAAATAAACGACTCGTAGACTCACCGTCGTCGGTACCCGAGGCCCACATAGTAACCGAGAATTCTCCCTCGAGGGTCTTGATCTGCACCTGCTTCTGCTCCCACTTTCTCGCTTTAGTTTCCGAGCCCATTTCGCCGAATATCGTGTGGTCCGGCGTCCGGAATCTCGAGTTTCCGCCCTTGCGCGCCTTCTTCGTCGTTTTTCTCGACGGGCCGGGGCTCGATTCGACATAAATATCGTTGTCCGGCACGGGTATCTGATCGTAAACGCTCAATGGATCACCACCGACGATCTCCTCCTGGGTCTGCAGTATGATTTCCTCGCGTCCCGGTTCTGGGAGTGGTTGCAGCGTTATCATCGGCTGTCCATCCTCGTCCTCGATCGTCGTCTCCACTGTCT
Source organism: Ichneumoninae sp. A BG-2022a (assembly GCA_030522665.1). NCBI lineage: Eukaryota > Metazoa > Arthropoda > Insecta > Hymenoptera > Ichneumonidae > Ichneumoninae sp. A BG-2022a. The sequence goes on from JAPYZC010000374.1 coordinate 28,036, forward strand.
CGCAGGGTATCTCGACCGGGATACTCTCGATCTCCACCTCCTGAATGTCTGGCTGGATCTCCACTTCGGTTATTATGTCCGAGGACGCCATATTAATCTCGCCTGACGCCATGTTACTAATCAAAATGGCTGGCTACGCTCGGTCGCGCGACGAGCGGACTGGCAACTCCGACGTCACGTGAACTACTCCCACCCCTCGCTCGAGGGACGTTTTATATTCTCTCTCTTCTCCTCTCCCCGACGCGGCGCATTTCCGCATCCCCTCTACCGTTAAAAACACGACGAGACCTCCGCCGACAAAACAGATTCGGGCTTTCGCTCCTCGCGCCTCTTTACTAGCCGAGCACAGCTGACCACACTTTTCCTTTACTTCAAAACAATCCAACGTGGTTCAAACAATTCCGTAACGATGGACGTGTTGTTGTTATCACTGTACAAAAAAATTTGTTACTCAATGCACCGGGCAGGAAATTTTGTATGCGAAACTTGTGCATTTAATTTTATGTACAAGTTTTTAAAAATTAGAAATAACTTGTACAGTGAAATTTTAAGAGTAAACTATTGTATTTAAAGTATTTTTATAGTAAAAGTAAAGTGAATTATAAAAAATAACGTATTTCGAAAGTTTTTAATATAGTGTACATTAATTTTTCATCACATTCTTACATAAAATTTAATATGTCAGTTTATGCATAAAAACTTTCAGTATCAGTACATTAAATATCATTATTTTTTTATTTTTTTTTTTGCAGTGCTTTTCGACGACTCTACCAGCTCTATCGACTCTGCCGACAAAACAGACTCGGTTCGCTTTCCTCCTTACTCGCCGAGTCCAGCTGACCGCACTTTTCCTTTCCTTCAAAACAATCCAACGTGCTTCAAACAATGCACTAACCATGGACGTGTTGTTGTTACGATAATTCAATAATTAGCTCTCGGCTTATCGATCGTTTTTTTTACGACTCGACGAGGGGATTTGTCGAAGTCGAAATATCTCGGGAGACGAGATATTTTTATTTTTTTTACTATATGGAAGAGTACGCGGAAATAATTGAGTCCCACCCGGGACTCGTCCTCACCTCGGACGATCCGCCGACCTGGAAGGGCTTCCTGATCGTGGATCCTGATCTGGGTGTCAACGTGGACATTAAACTCGTCGTTCCGAACTATCCGCGGCTGAGGGACGTCGACCTGCTCTTCGGCGATAGCATATCGCTTCTGTTCGGCACCGGGTTCGAAGAGAAAATTGTTAGATTGCTCGAGAACACTGCGACCGTGTCGTCGCTGCTGCGGCAGTTGAAGAGAGTCGTGGTACAGTCTGCCTTTTCAGTTATTTATCTATTTATTTATTCAGTAGTAGTAATAGACATTTATTGACCCACTTACAATGTATTATTATTTTTTTTTTCAATGCTCTTCTTTCCATTACAATGACGTAAAGTGGGCCAATAGGGAATTCATTTATTTCTTTATTTATCAATAAGAAAATATCCTTTTGCATAGATATATAATACAACCTATGTGATTTAACATAATATAGTGCGTAAAGTATAAAGAATCGAGTATTAAGCGTTAACTAACTTTTTGGTAAGTTGCATTTATATATTTTATTATGGAAAGATCATTTGCATGAAAATAATGGAAGTGTTTTCTTTTAGACAAATCTGATCAAGGAGAAGTACGGCGCTGGTAAGCGAGATATCGGCGACTTGCAAGAAGGGATCGTGGAAGAACTCGATGCAGCGCTGAAAATGGACTCTGTAAGTGTGTGATGAAAAAAATCGACCATAACGATAATTTTTTCTCTATGTTCCAAGAACAATTTTTTTTTGTTTTAGCCTGTTAAGATATCCGCCAACAGTGGTTTGAACGCTGTGAGACTGTCCATGGAGAATGTCAATGTAACAATGCGGAAAGATATGGCTGCGAACTCTTGGAAAGTCATATCTTCCGATTTGCCCGAACTAGACTTGCTGGAGCCTTTTGAATTGAACATTGGGAGCCTCAGCGAAGCTATGACAAAATTACATACACAAGTGGAGATGCTGCTGGACACGTGGAATCAACTCGCGGAAATTGATCAGTTAGTATAAAGCTTCAGGATTGGCGTATCGAGGCCATGTGAAATACCATGGTCCGTAATTTTTTTTTTTTTTTCAAGGATGCTGACTTTGTCGCCAAAAACACGACAATTTCACTTCGTGTGCAAGTTTCCTTCCAGCGAGATGGAGTCAGCATTGTTGAAAAAAATTCTTTACACTTTTTAATACGTGCATTTCACCTTGCGTAAGGAACGCGATTTTTTATCGACAGACAGGCAGGCGGTCGTTTTGTATCGCTATAACGAATATCGAATCATTCTCGAAATGTTTATTATTTTTTATTCAAAGATTCTGATTCCTTATCGCAAAAAAAACAAATTCGTTTCGGAGGCCCATGAAAATGCTACTTGCTGGTCGAATTTAAATTATTTAAATTCAAAGTATTTAATTTCGCATTGCGTAAGGAATGCGATTTTTTTAATCGACTGCGTGGGAGGCGGTTGTTTTGTATGCAGTAACGAACGTCACATAATATTCGAAATAAATGTTTTGTTTTAGAACGTGCTGGGTCATAGATCCGCCGGATCCGAAGCCTTACCATCTCTACAGGAGAATAAAGTTGACTCCGTCGCTGTCGGCTCTGATAACCATCGATCCGATTCACGTGGACGAGCTGCCGGACATAAAGCTTCTGGGTAGCAACAGCGAGGTAGCCAAGTACCGGAATATAATGAACAGCCAGCTTCTTGTAAGACGATCAATACAAATAAACAAACAAAAACTCGGCAAATGTGATCGTCATTGTAAAATACGAGAATCAACATACAGAATTTACAGTCGTGGGATCCGGAGTCCTCGATCGCCAATAATCTGAGAATACTAATGGCGATCGATCGATTGCCGCAGCCGCCGGAGACGTATTCGCAGGAGGCTGAAGGCAAGAACGCGATAGTCGAGGACGACGAGTGCTGCATATGCTTCGCGATGGAGCTCGACGACCAGTCACCGGCTCAGTTACCTGTGGAAATTTGCAACAACGAGAAGTGCCGGCGACACTTTCATACCACCTGTTTGCTGGAGGTATCTCATTCGCGTCACTTGACGATAAAATTATGTTCTCCGATCCGCCATCACGGTCTAAGCTAAATGTACCAATGACTGGACACGTCCCAGTTACCGGACAGAATGCCCCGTTCTTATTCACGTTAGCACGAACTAATCGAGCTCGTACATCGTTACTCTCAGAATCTCGTGAATGAATTCTCGTGAACGAAATAGTTTTCAAGATATTGCAAAAGTACTTAAGGATGCTCCACACATACATGCCCAACCAAAAGTTTAATGCGATAACAATTTTAGTGCTTCGCAAAACGCCAAAAAACTGAGAAAAATCAGGCATATTAATCATTTCACTTTTGATTTTGCATAGTAATAATACCAAAAAGTCATTAACAAATTATTTTAAAAAACGTAATTGTTTTTTAAGAAATGAGAAAACCATTAATTTTTTGGTTACCGCTATTTGCAAAAATGATCGATGCATGATACCGAAAAATGGTTTGGGAGATGAATATCGCTTTGAATATTCGGTCATTGGAACGTTTGCCTTAAAACACGAATTTCTTTCAGTGGCTTCAGCGTGTCCCCGCCAACCAGATCTCCTTCAATCGCATTCACGGAACTTGCCCGAATTGCGGTGAGAGTATATCGTGCTCGGTGACAACCAGCTGAGCTCGGAGTTATCGGAAGCCTCGGTGAGCCAATTCCGATTCAAATTTAGATGCAATACAGCCGACGATATATGTCTATTTTTTATTACATCTTTACGCAATGAAACTCAACTGAATGAGTGATAATTATTATAACCGAGATTTTTAATCCAGCCCTGCGCGGACGCATTGAATTCGTCGGTTCCGCACACGAGTATCAAAGTGTCCTCCACCGAATGACTCTCGAGGAGTCTAACGATCGCGTTCTCGGTTAAGCGACCTCGTCGAATCTCCGCGCCGCACAGAAAATCTCCGTCGCACGCTGGTCTCGATATGTGCAACGTGCAGGTCACGTTCCAGTAGTCCGACAACCGCCGCAACTCTTTCTTCAGAGGAACGTGGACGAGGGACGAAAATCCCGCAACGAGATGAATCCTCGTTTCCTCGTCCTCGTCGTCGACGATCGACTTCGCGATCGGGTAGATCGCCGCGATTCCCGAGCCGATGCAAAAGGCGACGATCCGCCTGAAACTGCAATGAGCACCGTTCTCACCCACCATCCCGATCACAATCAAAGCTGGGCAGTATTTTAAATACATTATAGATTTAAGGTATTTTGAACACGTATTTAAAATACGTATTGGAAGTACGTGTAAAAATAAAATACGTGGTTTAAACACGGATTGGATGTCAAATGAAAAAAGGTCGAGGTGCAAATAATTACAAATATTAAATGAGGAATAAAAATTTAATGTCAAGTCAAAAAATGTCAAAAGTAAAATTTTAATAGAAAAAATTAAATTCAAATTTCATTGACTTTTACGACGTATTTCAGGAAGTACTCAATCGAAGTGCATATCAATGTATTTTAAGTACGAAAAGTATTTTGTATTTTCAGTATTTTTTAGTATTTTGCCCAACTCTGAATTCGCAATCGACCAATCATTTGCAGCCTCACCTGTTCCTCTCGTACGAAAAATCGCCGTAAGGTCCTCTGACCCGAATCTCTTCGCCGATCGTCAGCCCCTTCAGAACTCTACTAAAAACACCGTCGGCATAAACTCTGATCAAAAGTTCGATGCCGTTTCTCGTCCACGAGATCGGCGTGTAGGGCTTCGATTGTTTGTTCATAGATAAAATAACGTGCTGTCCGGGATTCATGAATATCCGTGAATCCCGATCGCTCCGGCCTAACAATGTTAAGTAAAAATCAATTCCAATCGCAACAAAAAAAAAGGGAACGCGTGAAACTTACTCCTGCACTCAAGACGTATTTTTACGAAAGACTCAGCCGTTTCCTCGATCTCGGTAACTTCAAATGTTTTATACGCTACGGCGCTCAAAAAGTTCTTTTCACGTCGACCTTTGAGCCCCTCCGTTTTTCGTTTCTCCCATCGCTCGAGCAATGTTCTGTGAGCGTCGAACACGCAGGGATCGCAGGCATTGCCGCAGCAATCATCGTTCGTCGGTGTTACCGGCCGACCGTCCTCGTCATCCGTTTCGTTCACTTCCCCCATATTTATCCGAGACCACAAAAAAAAAACCAGCAATGTTTTATCTCACGTTAAAACCGCTCGCGTAATTGCGGTCTGCGCAACTTGCCGGAGACTCTCGAGACCGATAAGGCCTCAATCAGCTGATCGAGGTTGCGTTCCCATCCAAAACACCACGCGCACGGTCGCGCACCATTGATAAACAAAGATCAGCTGTTGGACTGTCAAAGCGAAGCTCACACACGAGCCGTGTCACGCTCGCAACAACGTACGGCGTTCCCCTTCCTCCGCCAACCCGATCTTCGCAAGTGCTCGCATCCGGCAGAATACTTACATTCAAGGATCAAATTATTTGTCCGTGCACCGAGGTGATCCGTTCAATCAGATAATGAACGAGCTCTCGCGCGACGCTACAACAAAGAGACGATGACTAACAATCGTTATGCGCAAAATGTGCAAAGCGAAGTAATCGTCGGGAGTTTTTTCAGTAGCCGCGATAACGGCGCACTTTCGAACGCCCGTGGAAGGTCGTGAGATCGACGATAATTGCGTTCACCGCTGCGTTTAATGCGGTGATAGTTGCGGTGCGCAAAAAAAACTAAAAAGTCGCATCAATCGTCTTTTCGTCGTTGCACTGTACGATCGACGATGGAACCGCGCTTAAGGGGATGGCGTCGCTACACACTGGTGGAACCACCCATGATGCTGCTTCTCTTCTCTTACTCGGTCACAGGTGAGTTTTGTAATTTTTTATTTTATTCTTTTGTCGCGAATAACCGCGAGAGTTTTGGTTCACAATGAAATCGTTTATTTTGTGTGCAGGCACCGTGTTGACCGATCTGGTGCTCTATCGCAGCTGCCGGACCATGCTGGGCGCCAGAGCTGGCGAGTGCGACGTGCTGCACACCGACAGCGCCAGCAGTAAAGCCAGGGATCTGGAAGCGCTGATACAGCCCCACGCCAGTTACATTCTCATGTGCAAGTCCTTCGTGGATGGACTCATACCTGCGTTTCTGTCACTCTTCATGGGTCCGTGGAGCGACAAGCACGGCAGGAAACCTCTGCTGGTCGCAGGGTATTTGGGTATGCGACGAAAAAGCTCTGCTTGTTTATTTAAGCAGCCAAGATTTAATCATCAGGTAGTTTCGTCGTTGATATTGTAAATTTACAAAAACTCATTTTGTGGATTAAATGAAACACGCGTTTTTATCGCTCTTCGTGAGTCTGTCGGGCAAGAAGTACGACTGGAAACCTCTGCTAGTCGCAGGGTATTTGGGTAGGCAACAAATAAACTCTGCTCTTATACTTAAGCGGACACGATCAGTTATCCCTGACGCATTGTGTCATACTCGTGCGGACTGAAGTGGGATTTAAATTCTTACAAATTTTTTCATTGGGCAGTTATATTATCGATGTTACAAATATTCAAAAATATAATTTTATGCATTGGACCGTAGATTATCCTTCGTGTAATTATTTATTTATTTCATTTACGGGACAAGCCCTTTTATGAAGAATACACAGATGTGTAAGAGAAAATATGGTTGCATTTTGTACATTCAAGATAAAAGACAAATAGAAAATCTCAAGAAAAAGAAAAGACCGATTACAGGTAATAATATTTGCAGAAAATAAATTTGGGATACGAGTTGAGACAAATAGTTATTCGTAGAGTAGGACTCGAGGAGAAGAATTATAATTTTGCTATTTTTCAATTTCACTACAATTGATATTGTTTTCAGGTTCGACTTTGAGTTATCTTCTCTGGTCGATTCTCTGCAGCATAGACACGGATCCCTGGATCTATCTGGTAGCGTCGTTACCGAGCACCTTCGCGGGTGGATTCTGCAGTGTGATTCTAGCTTCGATGTGCTACATCACAGATATCGGAGATACGTCCGATCGAACGTGGCATTTCGCGTGGCTGCAGGCAGCCATATCGTTCGGCCTTTTTCTCGGATCTTTCGTCGGTCGTACTATATTCCAGAACTTCGGCTACGCCGCGGTGTTCGGAACGGCGTGCGGGTGTTCGGGCCTCGCTACGATGTACGTGTTGTTCATGGTGCCGGAGACTATCGTCAGAAACGACGTACAGGTGAGTGTCGAGCCAACTTTAAATATAACATTTGTATTTTTGTATTTGTGTAAACGGGAAAGAAAAATCCCTCTTTACATAACAGACATTTTTACATAACAGTTTACATAACATTAGATAGTCTACAACCTACGGCTTAGAATTAAGACCTGAATGTATCAACGTAGATTTGCATACGTACATATATAATATTTTTGTATTGATCTTTCATTTTTATATTTTTAATTTTTATTTTAATAATTTTAAACGAAACATTTTACTCGCGATTATGAATTATGTAGTATATTCAAATTCTATAGTAGTGTTATACATTCAAATTTTATATGCCTCGTGTTCTCGATTCACAACTTGAGTTTTGTGTAAAGGAGTTACTCCGTCAATAAATTAAATTAAAAAATGAATTAAATTAAATATTGGTATTTTTATAATGACGATTAAATATCGTTTATCAACGTACAATTGCAGAAGTACATAAATATTACTTTTTTATTTCAGAGATCTTGGTGCAGCCTTTTCGATGTATCATTGGTGAAAGACATGTTAGTAATTTGTACGAAAAAACGGGATGGTTTCAATCGGGCTATCGTGTGGGGCTGCATTGTCAGCCTATCGATAAACATCTTAATTATGGAAGGGGAGAGCGGAGTCGGATACATGTTCACGACGCTGAGACTCGGCTGGGGCGTCGACGAGTACACGGTCTACCAGGCGATCGCAATTTCCATCTCCATCGTCGGAACTCTGCTGGGCGCAAAACTCTTCAAGACGGTGATAGATAAAAGTTAGAATAATTTGCAGTTTTTTTTAATACTGGGATAAATATCGTGAAATTACGATAAAAAAAATTTCAGCGATGAAGGATATGTTAATGGCTGTAATTGCTTACATCTCGTACTTCGTCGGGGCGATGACCAAGGCTTTGACAACGGCGCCGTGGCATTTGTATCTATCATGCGTGCTGGGAATGTTCGGACCACTCTCGTCACCGGTCGTACGCTCGGCTCTGTCGGCAGCCGCACCGCCGCAAGACATCGGTGAGCTCGACGCTATGCTTTAGGGAGGGAGTCTCGCTGCGCGCTGACTTCGCATAAGATCGACAACAATAAGAGAAAATTGCAAGTACTTGTTGATGGTGTAAAAATCTGAAAACAATCATGTATACTAAAGGTACTGAGAAGATTAATTTTGCATAATAATAATCATCAAAAAATTAATTGGTTAACAAATTACCCAGCAACAAAACTTTTTTTTTATGTAAATGATTCGTTTATTTTTCTGAAAAAATTAATACGTATTCAGGAAAATAAACGAATCATTTTCATAAAAAAAAAAGTTTTGTTGCCGGGTAATTTTTTTAGATTTTTACACCATCAAGAAGTACTTGCAATTTTCTCTTATTGTTGTCGAACTTATGCGAAGTCGGCGCGCAGCGAGACTCCCGCCTTAAAGTACAGAAACGTTTATTAACACGCAAGATCATTTTTTTTATATATATTTTTTTTTATTGAACAGGTAAAATCTTTTCGCTGACGACGTCCATGGAAGCGATAATACCGTTGGCAGCCTCTCCTCTGTACACGCTGATCTACACGCATAATCTGCCACCGATTTATCCCTCCCCGGTGTATCTCGTCTCGGCGGCGCTCTTCGCAGTCGTTATTATGCTCGTCATAATCGTGGACATGCAAATCAGGAAGCCGCGAAATTCCCAATACAACCCGATCAACGAACAAATTGGTTGACACAAAGGTTTTTTTTACAAACCTCGGATGTCGTCTAACATTGAGGAACTATTCAAGTGGTGCTGTTGAGTGCTCGACGATAACTCAAAATAGTTGACTATTTTTATAACGACGCTGGACGGACCATCGCGATACCAACGCGGTACGTGATTATTGTCTTATCGGTGACACTTTTCGACGCATAATCGTTGCTACAGCTGAGCTGGACGCAACAAGAGATTCGTAATAATCGATATTTTTTATTGACAAACTATTCGAATTACAATAATTTCAGAACTATGTTCTATAAGATCTGTGATATTAAGGTATATTTTTAAAAAAATGTGAAAATTTGCTCAAAAAGAATTTTACAAAAATTAATATACAAGATTTCGCACGAACTTTTAAGCCTACATTTCTGTCGTTCCGGCTTCTGTTTACTAAACACAACACTTAAGACTAAACAGGACTGTTCACAAGCTTTCAATATGTAACATTATGACGATTTTAGTTATCAACAGGTCAGTCTCTTTGCAGTTGATAAGGCCAGTCGCTGATAAACCATTGTGGGAATTCAAATCTGATTTTTTTTTTAATGCTTACTCTTTAAATTTGTAATCCAATTCCAGATCTTTTAGGAAAATTGAGAACGTCATCCAGCAATTATTATCTCTCTTGTCAGCACTCACGACCGGAAAAAAATGTCTCGGCCATCGTGTATACGATAGCCAACGGTAATCGTACACCTATTGATGATGATAACTTTTCGAAACAAGGAGACGTACGTGCTGATAGAGAAATATGCCGGCAAGCCGCGTTATTGGCTCGTAGATCGTATAAACCCAACGGCCCGGCGACCGCAGACTGCGCGTCGCTTCGAGCTCTGCGCGTCGACAGTCGTAGCGAGTACTCTGCGGCGAATCGAAGATCTCGTAGGTGACGTTCGATAGATTGTCGATTGCCGATTGACGATGAATCCGGCATTTTCGGGATGGCGCAGCTACGCTCTCGTCGAACCTCCTGTACTGCTGTTCTTCTTCGGTCAGACAGTCACTGGTAATAATTTTTCAATTTTCTCATTAAATTTTTTATTTCATCCTTTTTTACATTACATTTTTTCTTTTTGTGTTCGTGACAATTTATATAATTCACAGGCGCTGTTACGAGTTCGCTGCTGGTTTCTCGAAGTCGTCAATATATTCTGGGAGCCAACGACAGCGAACTGCCAGCGAATTCCAGTAACGCGGATAATTTGCCCGAGGTACACGCTTTCGTCAGTGAACTTGTAATGTACAAAGCTTTTGTCGATGGATTGGTACCGGCACTTCTGACCTTCTTTCTGGGACCCTGGAGCGACAGCTACGGAAGAAAGCCACTTCTGGTGGCCGCCTATGCCGGTTATTAATTATACATCTTACAATCCGGCAGCAACCTTGACAACACGTTTAACATAATTTTTTTTAAAATTAATTTGTTTCAGGGTCAGCAATGAGTTTTCTACTGTGGTCCGTTCTGAGCTCTCTGGGTCCTCTCAATCCTTGGATCTTTCTCGTGGCCTCCGTGCCGCCCGCTCTAGTCGGAGGATATTACACTCTCATTTTAGCCACGTACTGCTACATCGCGGACATAAGACCGGAGAGCGATCGAGGCTGGCATTTGACTTGGCTGCAGTCCGTAATACCCGTGGGGCAGGTGTTGGGAAACTTAGCCGGTCCTCGAATCTGGACCAATTTCGGCTATGCCCCGGTATTCGCGGCTGCCTCCGTCGCCGACGCGATCGCTACCATATACGTATTATTGATCGTTCCCGAGACCGTCACGCGACGTAACGCAAAGGTAAAAAAACGTGTAAAGTAATTTGCTTATGGCTTCGTTGTTTATTTCAATTTTGCCCAAAGCTTTCTCCATGAGAACGACGCAGGTCATAGCTACTTCAGAGAATTTTGAAATAATTTTTAATCGTGTAACGTTGCCAATGAAGAATTTTTTTTATACAAAAACACAGCTTCCTCTAGGAGGAAACAAAAACAAAACGCAAACTCAGGCTGTCTCGAATCACCGCAGAAATAATAGTATTTTAAATATAATTTTTTACAGCGGCCATGGCGCAGTTTGTTCGACCCATCGTTGATAAAAAACATGTTCACGACTTGTGTGAGGAAACGCGACGGTTTCGATCGCGTTCTTATCTGGTGCTGCGTGTGTGCACTGGCTATCAACATGCTGATCGGGGAAGGAGAGCTGGGCATTGGATATCTGTTCGCCAGCGCGAGACTCGGTTGGGGCGTCTCGGAGTACTCTTGGTATTTACTGGCAGGCGTGCTTTTGATTATAATGGGAACATCCCTTGGGGGACTAATCTGCAAGGCTCTCATAGACCGAAGTTCGTTCCGTTATTCGTCGTATTTGGCTGGTTATAATATTCATAGATCGAAATATAACATAGAGTCGACAACGCCGTTTTGCAGCTATGGCGAGTATGTCGATCGCCGTTCTGGCGAACGCCTCGGCCTTCGCCGGATCAATCGCCAAGGCATGCACGACTCAGTCGTGGCACTTTTATCTCTCGGCTGTGCTGGGAATACTCGGCGGACTCTCGGGACCCGTGATACGAAATGCTTTGTCGAAATCCGCACCACCGAAGGAAGTTGGTAGGCTAATTTTTTTCTACCATCATGGAAATTTGCATTTACCAGTCATTGTTCTTGCAAGATCATCGTGATTAATAATTCTCAATTTTGAATAACCAATTGTAAAAAACTCGCTCGCATTTGACTTGTGTGCCACTAAGTAGCTACCTTACGGAACCATTTTATAACTGCGGTTCGTAATAGCCCAGCTCGCAAAAAAAATTAATTCATACCAGATGCCTCTTTGCTACCTGGGCATCCGAGATTTCTCATATTCAAATTTTTTTGCACTGCAGGCAAGGTCTTCTCCTTGACGACGTCGATGGAAGCTATAATACCTCTAGCATCGGCTCCGCTCTACCCTATGGTATATTCACGCTACATGCCACCGATTTATCCGTCGACGGTGTATCTCGTCTCAGCTGGACTCTACGCGTGTATCATTTTAATTGCCCTGACGATAAATTGGAGGATCTCGAAGTTGTTCAAGCTGAAGAATCCACCGATCACCGCCGTCGACGCCGAGATAGATTAACACCCCTCGTTTTGCGTCACGAATCGAGGAGTGACGAATTCTTTTTTTACAACGCTCGATGCGTTTACTATATTCATATCCGATACAGTATTTTTTAAAACCACAACATTCAACAAGTAACTCGTATTTTCCATTGTCTCATTAAAAATCTTTCAAGTTTTTTTTATAGATCGTTGACATTTTTTATTGCTTATTTTTTATTTTATAGTTTCGGTAATACGGTTAATCCGTCAGAAACATAGACGATATTACTGAAACAATTGCAATCTCATTAATCATTTGTATATACTATAAAAGCACGGCAATGTGAATCGAGAAAACGAAACCGGTGGAAGTTGGTAAGTTATTTTTTTAACATAACATTTTTCAAGTGTGGTTCGTAATAGTAGGGATATTGTACCGGAAACTTTTTTCACTGCAGGCAAGATCTTCTCGTTGACAACGTCGATGGAAGTTATATAATAATGCCGCCAGCGGCGGATACAGAGCTATCCGATAGGATACTGGCACGGCACTTGCTTACACTTCGGTCTTTCGTCGGGTCGATCACCAATACTTAGACAACGGAGATACGATACTTAATTTTTTATAACCATCAATAAGTAACTGATATTTTCCATTTAAAGAATCAAAAATCATTGAAAAGTCCTTCAAGTTTTTTTTTATAGATCGTTGAAATTTGTTATTATTTATTTTCTATTCTGTGTCAGTAATATCGTCAATCCGTCTGAACCGTCGAAGATATTACTGAAATAATTAAAAAAATTTCGGCCTGTTTGACGTCCTCGAAAAATCGTAGGAAAGTAATCGAATAGGCCTTGAATTTTATTTTCGATCTGTACTGGACACGGTAGATTAAAAATCATCTTTATCATCTTTAATCAATGCATACATTATAAAAAAGCGGATATATAAATCGATAAACAATTGCGCAACAACGCGAAGAAGATAACATTTACAATTGATCGTAATAATCCACGTGTTCACCGGTTTTGTACTTCTGATCCTTCAGCACCATGACCAATCGATCGACGGACTGTCTCGTCGTCAGAATAGTCTTCTGTTCTTTCAGTTCGCTGAATTGAGTGCGAATAGCAGGGTCCGAACTCTTTTCGACGACAGTATCGAACATCTCGGTGTCAACGGGACCGGGCGAGTAGTTGAGGACGTTGACTTGCGGAAACTCCAGTGCGAAGATCTGCAGGAAAAAAACGACGATTGTATACGAGGCACGGTTGGAACGCTCGCTGAACCCGGCGTCGTGCAGCGCCGAGTTACTTATCTATCTTAGAGCTGGGCAAAGTATCGAAAAATTCTTCAAGTACAAAGTACAAAGTATAACAATTGAAGTATCAAGTACTTTTTGTACTTGAAGTATTTCTCAAGTACTTTTTGTACTTGAAGTATTTCTCAAGTACTTTTTGTACTTGAAGTATTTCTCAAGTACTTTTTGCACATGAAGTATTTCTCAATTATTTTTCAATTATTTCTCAAGTACTTTTTGCACATGAAGTATTTCGCGAGTACTTTTTCCAAGTACTTTTCGCAATCAGGCTCGTGGGGTTAAGCGGTGTCTAGGCTTTAAAAGAAAAGAGTGCAAAAATAGTTCGCACATGCCTTATCCATTTACCTTGAAATACATTTCCCTGGCTGCTTTCCCCGAGCCATAGAAACCCATGGATTTCATAGGCTCTATACAAGCCAGAGAAGTGATGTTGATCACGAGCCTACCGACTTTCGTGTCGTCGTTGAATATCTTCATGAAAACGCTGTTCAGCACCGCCGGCGAGAAAACATTGAGATCGTAGTACTTTCTCCACTCGTCGCAGTCGGTCATCTCGATAGTTGTTTTCGAGACATCGCCGATACTTGCGGCATTGTGGACAATCACCGCCCTCTCGAAATTTTTCGGTCCATCCGCTCCCAAATGTTTCTTCAGTATACCTATAGTAGCAATAAGTAATGAACCGTTATGCTCGCACGTCGATGAAATAAGATCGGCGATTTTATTTCACTCGGTGAGAAAATCGCAGTTTTACGCACGCTTCGCGTAAAACCCCCATTTTCACTCCCTGTGAAGTAAAAGTTGGTACTATAGTCGTGCGAAAAAAATGTTGATGTGTGTGAAAAACTCATGCATGAAAAGTGCTACTTTTTGTGCCTGCCGAAAGTGGCGTAAGTGGTGCTTTACAGCCAAGTTTACTACAAATACTCGGTGCACGCACGCCTCCCTAGCAAGTTGATGGACTGCAAACGAACCGAAAAACGGACACGTGGGGGACACGGTGGGGAACAAAACGGACACGTCCGTTGGGGAACAAAACGGACCGTAAAAAACGACAAAACGGATTGTACATTTTTTGTTGGCATTTGGTCTTTTGTCCGTTGCGGAAACCGAAAACGGACCGAACGGTTTTTTTCGAAAAATTTGCTTTGGTACGTTTTCGGTTTCCGCAACCGAAAAAGGACCAAGATCGTATTTTTATTATGTCCTTTCATTAAAAACAGAATTAAAAGCAAAGCAATAAAAAAATAAAAAAATCTTAGCCAAACATTTTTACGTCCGTTTTTCGGTCCGTTTTTTAGTTTTTTTTTTTCCCTAAAAGCAGCCGTCCGTCAACTTGCTAGGGCTCGTACGCACGCGTCACGTATTTTACGCACGCTTCACGAACTTTACGCACGCTGGCCGTACAGCGCCACAATCAGCAGCTACGAAGTAGCACTTTTCCTGCATTTATTACAGTAAATATTATGCGATACTAGTGCAATGTACCGACCATCATACACGGACTGGGAAGTGAGTCAACCGTGCGTACAAAGTACGCTTTACCGCACTGGTATCGCAAATAACTATTCTGAACTCGTGTAATTGCCGCACTCGTCAGATAAAGTTTTATCGCACTAGTATCGTGAATTTTTTTTTTTTTTTGTGTCGACTGCCGGCAACCCTCTCTACAAAGACTCTCACCGTCCAGCACGTCGGCCGTTGCCACCGACAGATCGACGCTCTCGTGATCCACCTTCAGATGTTTCGGTAGTTTCGCAGCCGTCTCTTTCAATCGATCGGCGTTTCTCGCCAGCAAGAGGACCTGCGAGCCTTGCTGCAGCAAGTGGCCGAAGGTAAAGGCTATCTCCGCGCCGATACCCTGACTCGCCCCGGTAACGACCAGAAAAACTTTGCCGGACAATAGTTCTACAGCCATAATGACGATACGAGTGGATACGAGTGTATTCGCGACTGACAAACTCTGGAAGGCTGCACGCACGTTCGCCGCAAATGATATTATTTCCTATCTCTCTTGCGTACTTCGTCGTCTTTGTTTGCTCGAGAGTACCGTGAATTGCCGCAGCGCTCGCAGCTCCCGGCTTCTGGCAGGCAATCAGGTGGTTTCACAGACTGCGAATCTCTGGACCACCAAATCATAGAACAAAGTCAACGAACGATCCTCCGATATTGTATCCTCGATTCTTTGCTAATAATACGTTTTTATATTACTCACAAAGTATATCCCAAAAACTCGAACGTTATCGTTGCTCAGACAGCTGTAGCGAGGCAACACCCAGCTTCTCCGAACGACTGCGGAATCTCCTGTGCTTGCCACTGGGCCGCGCGCTTCTCTCGACCCAGATATACAAGCGCCATGAAAAGTACCAGTTGACGCAAGAATTGCGACTTGTGCGGCACGTGTCGCAATTATTACATTTCGTGGCGCTTGTCTATCTGAGGAGTCGCCGGCAAGTTACCGTCATATCTCGCACAAAAAAAAAGAATTTCGAGCAAGACTCTGTACGGTGTCAGTTGACGATTAGATCGAGCGAGCATTCCACCTCTGCGGTGTTCTTCTCCCTTCCTCCTGCGCGAAATCGTCGGATAGCGTTACATCCTGACCTTGACATTTTATTTTATTTGTTGTTTTTTTCTCTCATCACCGCGCGTGCGCAGTCGATCGTTCGAAGCGATATTCAGAAACCCGTCCAACGACACACGCATATTTTTTCGTTGACCTATCGGGTTATGTATAAATGATATTCGTCGCCGAATTTTTGCATATTGCGTTTTGATTCGGCCGCGCTCGCACATGCGAGCTTTAACGAGACGTACAAAACGCATTCGCTCGTCGGGCGGCCGATCTCGCATAACCAGTTTCGACCGGCCCTTCTCCACTCAATTCGAAAGCAGATCAACGCCTCGAGGTGTTACACACACGATATAATGTCGGGATGGAATAATCGAGACACACATTTCGTAATTGTTTCGAGAGTCGTACGGAAATGATCTTTTATTCAACGGAGGTACAAAGGTCTATTAAAATAGAATTAAAAAGCGACAATAAGCAATGCCGATGACGCTTTATCGAGCGCGATTCCCGAATGAGCATTATCATACAGATGGACAAAATTTTGAAAACGTTGCAATCCCGACGTCGTCCCGTACTCAGACCGTGATTCCGAATCTCTGTGCCTCACCCTGGAACTTGGCCTTGTACTCGTTGTTGGGATCGTATTTCTTGGCGAGCTTGTCCCAAAGTTGAGGACGCTGCAACAAGACACACGTACATTCGAAGTTGCGGCGCGGAAGTTTTTCCTCGGCGTGCAGAGGACGAACGAAAGAGTCCATTTAATACATAAAATACAATACAATTAAAGTACATAAAAACAATCAAGCTGAGTGAAAAAATGCTTAAATGCTCTTTAACATATCCTCCTTCTGCCCCAAAAAAATTAAATCAATAAGGCGTATATTTACCGAGAAAAAAAAATCACGAAATATCCATGCGTTTACCAATTTACAGTTGCGTAAGCCATTAATGCAATGTATTTCTCGGCGTGCAGAGGACGAGGAAAAGGGTCAATTTTAATGTTTCTGTCGTATCTTCCCAAGGACGACCGACGAAGCTTGTTATTATATCATTATCGAGGGACCGAAAAGCCCACAATTTAGTTGCAGAGTGCGATCGTCGGTCTCTCGCACGGAACAAACAAACGAAACGTGTTCCCGCACGAACGAATTATATCCTCAACATCGCGACTAGCAACACGCGAGGCAGTGTGAAAGTCGAAGCGAGCTGGGAAGAACGCTTCGTCCACTGTCCTACTCTCCGCCCATGTAATCGGCATCGAGAGTGCAAGTGAACGCGACTCCGGTGCAACAGAGGCGTACGAATTGTTCAGCCACGATTAAGTGGCGCGGAAGGTGAACGTACCTCATTGACTAGATACCGGATGACCTTCTCGCTACCGGACTTCTGTTTTTCGGTACATTTGTTGCAACCGGTGGCCAGGGCGTCGGGCAGAGTTTCTGTCGATACGGGACACAAACGATTAGCTCAATATTCTTGTTTTATTAAACAAATATAAAATATAGTTAAAATATGCATAAAAGTATATTTTTAAAAAATATATAAAAATTTATATAAAATATATTTCTTAAATTATATGAAAATACATAAAAACGTAAAAAGAAAATGGCGACGTATGCAGAAGAAAAACTCACTCTTAAGTTCCTTTCCGTCAGGAGTGCAGCTTCCTTTCTCCAGAAGGCAATTTACGTAGTTGTTGAGGAGGCGATCGCTCCTGAGAATCTGATCGATGTCGATGTTGTCGTACTTTCCGGTGTACGTGCTCTGGGCGAGAGCGCAGGCCACTATGGCGAGGAAAACGAGGGCGACCTGGACAAAATAATTTACACGGTAAAAAAAACTATCGCTCATCTTCTAATGCAGATTATTATTTTTTTTTTCTAAGACAGTTTGATACTTAAAATACCCACGAGTAACTTCATACATAAACACAATGTACATATTTACATGTAAAAAAAACCATGCGACTGGTTCTGTCGTGGATTCCTTTTTTATTCAAATTTCTTTTTTTCTCAATTCTATTATTCATTTATTATTTTATTACCCGGTCTTGTTTCGCGATTTTCAAAATTGTATCTGAATTTTCTTTGTAAATAATTTGTTGCGTAAATAAAATAAACAAACAAATAAATTCATTCATGAAGAAAAGTTAATTTAAAAAAATACTCGGCGATTAAGTTATATGCATGAAACGAGGATCAAGAAACACGCGCATGACTGTGCAATGATAACGAGAGTACGAATAAAACTACGTAAAGCGAAAAAAAATGTATTATTAATTTATTATTTTATTATTACCCGGTCTTTTTTTTGCTATTTTCTTTCTTTTATCTACATTTAAAAAAGGACTTTTTCCGTAAATTATGTAAATGAATAATTGCTTGAAGAAAAGTCAATTGTTTTAAATGCTGGAAGATTAACTTATATGCGTGAGGCGAGGATCGTGAAACGCGCGTGTGACGGTGCAAGGATAGCGAGAGTACGAGTAAGACTGCGTAAAGATCGTTCTGGAAAGGCGGCCGGTCTCCGCTCTGTTACCTTCATGTTTGACGTGTGTAAGGTGACAGCGAAGTTCGGAAACTGATGCTGCGGGACTGCGCGATCCCGGTCTTTATACCCAACCCCGCGATGTCCAGGGTCCTAATTCGCCGAACTCTCTCGCGCTCGTCGACGCGCGTTCTTCCTATACACATCGGACCGGTGGCTCGCGCGAGTCGTTATTTACACTACATTTCAGCATACTAATGAGAGTCGCTGTTTCGAGTGTGCGGCATAAAAGTAAGATGAGAACGTCGACGTCGCGCTCTCGACATCATAACCGTTTGCAAATACAATTCCGATACCGAGAAAAAATATTAATACGTGAATCGTCAGTACGAACGTTTTCGAGACACGAGGCGTTTGAGAAGAGAAAAAAAACCGGTTCAGCGCCGAATGAGTGAATATGTTGGTCATCGGTGTTTGACTCGGAGGAAGAGAAAAAAAGCACAATACTCGTTAGGACGTAAACGGAGATTGAGTCGCGTAGGTAGGCTTACATTAGTTCGTTCGACACACCCAGGTCCGCGAGGATAATGTTATTCCTTTGTACGCTCCTCTGCGGAAAACAGGGAGCGATAGTTCTCTCCGGCTGTCGCAATAGTGGTAAAAACAATTCGACGAATGTACGAATGTTAAATGCAATAACTTCTCTCCTGGAAAATTATCACCGGTGCGTTTGCAATCATTGCATTAAACTTGAGCAATATGCTCTTTCGTTATTTGCACAAAGAGAGATTTTATTTCTAACTCTTCGAGAACGAACGTGCAGAGAAATCGATAATTCTAACTAGCAGTTATGGTGGCCCGCGCGCTCGCAGCACTAAGGTAAGTGGCCAAGTTTCCGCCACCTTTAGGCCCAGTTTCCGCCATCTTCAATTGTTAAAGGGAACATTCTATTAAAAATATACGTATCGCGGCATTAATCAAGAGTAAACCGCTCTTCAATATGCCGACTATTTCGTTTGTATTTAACGTGTAATGTATTTATTATTAGTATAAATTGAGACTAATGGCAGTAACTGGGACTGCGGCGGAAACTCGGCCGTTTACCTTATGTGAATATCTGTATACCTGCGAATATCTGAGTATCTATGAGTATCCTAGCAAGAATCTGAGATCCACGAATATGTGAGTATCTGTAAGTATCCGAGTAAGAACCTGTGAGTATCTGAGATCCGTGAGTATTTGTGAGTGATGTGAGTATTCGTGTGTCTAATCGCGACATGGATTGTATTATTATGTAGATTATCCGTGGTGCGAGAGTCTCGAGGGCTCTTTGGGATTGTTGCAGGAGTGCTAAAATCCTAATCCACTACCTCGCAGTTGAGTAATAGAACGTCCGACGAAGAATATACGACGATGGAATTTTTTTAGTCTCAAGCCATGGAACCTGCTCGACTTTTTTTTTGTGTGTCACATTCCTCTCGGATCAGTCCTTAGCTGTGTAGTTCGATCCAGCTAGGCCTGACCAAGCGCACGGCTGACTCACGTGCGTCTATGATTAAGCGATATTGTTGTTGTAACCCACTGCCAGGAAAAAAAGGACGTGACGTCCATACGTTATTTTTCCATAACTTTTTTATTTATTTTCATGACGGACTTCCTGATGTCATTGATATACGTGTGTGCCTGCGAATCTTGCCATTAAACTTGGACCCGAGACTTGAGGACTTTATCGACAGACGCGGTAGCGTCTCGACAAGTACTTAAAAATAAATATTTCAAAAAATTATTATTATTATGTGACCAGTGGAGTTCGCGAGACCCGTGGCCCTTTGTCTAGTGAAAAAACTACCGACCGACCGTGAACGCAAAGCCACCAAGATGAATCTTACGTATAAATGTAAATTGAGTGATTCCGCGTGGTCATCCGTGTGGCTTTTTGCACAGTAAAAAGTAACAGAGGCTCGAAATTGTTTACGACCTCTCCTCTCGTGCCCCCGGTATTTTTCCACAGATTGTTCCGACGTGCGTCAAGAAAACCAGTCCGGAAAGGGCACCTCGTATTCGGAACTCCGCGCTCGTTCGTGTTTCGGCCGACCGTCAAAACAAATAAAGAATAAGGAAGGCGAAACGAAGTTCGGTCACGCGTCGTAGCTGGGACGAAAGGTACACTCGACAAACAGGCTCTCGCTTCAACTCTTCGGCCACGTTAATGGAGGTCGTTGAATGGAGGAAAAACCCAACTCCGGTAATCCCAACATAAGTGAAACGCATAAAAAACGCGGAGCACAGATCGTGTTCACGTAATTCACTCAACAACATCCGGGCTTGGGCCGACTGCCAGCTGACTTTAAAATAGTACTTTACGATACTAGTGCGAATAAACTTTTTCTGACGAGTGTCAGTTTAGCGCGTGCCGAAGGCGAATGTTGCAATCAGACGAGTTAAGAAAACTTTTTCCGCACGGGTTTAGACTCGTGCGAAAAAAGTTTTCTTAACTCGTCTGATTGCAACATTCGCGGCTTGCAGCACGAACCGAATGCGAGTTTTGCAATCACACGAGTTCGGAAAATGTTTTTCGCACGAGTATCGTACAAAATTTTATTTCACTGCGTGTGAAAATTGGGATTTTACGCACGCGAGGTGTGCGCAAAACCGCCATTTTCGTATCGAGTGAAATAAAATAATCGTTATTCATCCGCGGCCGCACAACACACCGATCATTGTTTGCTGGCTCCAAACAATTCGATGTGACGTTCTTCGGTTGGATATCCCAACTCTTCGGCATTATCTTCGCTCCATATTTGTAGGCAAAAGTTAAATATCCTACTGGCTAAGTCCGATTCTTTTAAATTTAATTCTCGATTTGTATAATTTTTTTATTCCGGTTTGTTCTAATTCATGTGAGCAACCTTCGCATTATCCGGTTTATTTATTAATAATCCTCCCATGGCATGTAATATTATTATAAGATGAGTGTACGACTCTTCCATGTACAGGCACAATTGTTTGGC
>JAPYZC010000375.1:0-36571 GCA_030522665.1 Ichneumoninae sp. A BG-2022a
AAGTTTTGTTGCCGGGTAATTTGTTAACCAATTAATTTTTGATGAATTTGTTAATAACATTTTGCAATTATTATTATGCAAAATTAATCTTCTCAGTACTTTTAGTATACATGATTTTTTCCGATTTTTACACCATCAAGAAGTACTTGCAATTTTCTCTTATTGTTGTCGAACTTATGCGAAGTCAGCGCGCAGCGAGGCTCCCTCCTTAACATGGCAGTCCGATTCGGCATTTAAAAAAAAGCTTTTCCAAATTCGAAAACGTTACCCTATGTGAAATCATTTGGTTCCCAGAGAAAGTGTTGTTCCGCCACTCATGGTATCGTATCGCAACGTGGAATACAAACGAAACGGGATTCAGTGGAGGCAATGAAGTGGCCGACCGAATCGGTATAGGCGCAAAGGGGCCAGCGGCCTTCGAGTGTGGGATAGAGAAGCCCGAAGTACCTGTCGGCATTCTATTGAAGCTCTCTCCCTCGGACACACTGGCTCTCTGTGAATGGTCATGAGCTCGTTAATTAGTGAATTCAAGTGGATCCCGAAGTGGCACCAAGTGGCCGAGCGTTAAACCGTACAGTCACACACTGCGTTTGACACTGGTATGCTCTGTGAACATAGTACGCGCTTGACGTTTCTTCGCGTTATTCCACGCCCTTCGAGCTCATGATTATCCACTGCACAGATTACTAATCCGGAAAAACGCGCTACTGTCCAACGCCACGACCAACATTCCACGACCTCCGACGGCCTAATGGACCCGTCTTTCCAGCATCCACAAAATACCTCAATCCAAGTGAGCTACGAATAATGAACCGGCCAGCGACGGCAGAAGTTTCATCGCCGAAGGGTGAATTTACGATCGCAGGAAGAAAAGTCTCGATAAGATGCGTGCGGATTAGTGTGAAGTCGAGGGAAAAGTCTGGTTGTGTGCGTCGCGGATTAGAAGATTGAAAGTGCACGGGTAAGGCACGTTCTCTCTCCCTGTCTTCGGGCGCTTACGAGGATGAGACCCGGTGCTCGTTTCTATAAGTCGTGGGAGGAAAACGGGTGGGAACCGACGTGAGCCTTGGTAGCGGCAGCGGGGGGGGGCCCACTTTGGCGGGCGTAATACGAGGGGAACGGTGATAAATCTCGAGTGAAATTTCTCGGTTATTCGCGCCCGTGCGCGGAAGCTCGAGAGTCGTCGTCGCCTCGTCTTCTTCCTCAACCTCCGACCAACACCGCATCGTCATCTTGCCTCTCGTTCCCTTTTGCACCATCCTCCGCCTTCTTCTGCCCGGTCCCCTCGCCCTCCGCTCTCCTTCCCGTCGGTCGTACGCGCCTTCCGTTTACATGCCTCCGCTATTTCTCAGGGATAAAGTTATTGCGACGTCGAGCGGTGCCCTCGACGACGGTGATAAAATAGCGACGCTGCTATTTCGGTTTACTCCCTCTCTCTATCCGCCACCCTCTTTCTAAAGCTACGTTTGTTCCATTACTTTATATCTAACTGCTTATACCGTAATTTCTCGGTTCTTGCGCTTCCGCTCCCTACGAAGCACCAGTTAACCAGATTGCCCGAAGAGCATTACGCACAATGGACAAACGTACGTATACACGGCTCGAAAGTTCGCTGAGTAGCGCGTGCCAGAGCGAAATTACCGGTCGCAGAATCTCTTCTGGTTCCCAACACCGGCGGCGTTGGAGATAAAACGAGAGACTACATCGTGCGGGCTTGGGGGGAGGGGGAGGGGGGGGGGGGGGCAAAACTCGCTCGGCGAATAGCGAACATACATGCACGAGTATAATGCTCTTGGTTATGCGGGACACGCGTATACGCAAAAGGCAGCTGCGACAATTTCCGAAAATCAAGAACTGTAATAACCCACACCGTATTTCTGCAACCCGAGTTTTTGTATGCAAGTGTGCACAAGCTCTATCCGCTCGGAGCTATTTGTTTGGTCTCGCTGCACCGGAAGTTTGAACATGTCGGGTCCAACGCGCTTCACACTCGCTCTGTACAATCGCTGCACAACCCCGACGACAGCAATGAATCCACGATGGTGTGGATAGTTGATTGAACAGCATTTAAAGGTTGCTTGCCTATCTGTTTTTTACGCTTCCGCAGCGTCATTTTTAAAGTAGTAGCTGCGCGTTAGCTTGTCAAATGACAATTGTATCGGAACATTTTTAAGTGTCGCTATTTAAATTGAAAAAAATACAATAATATGATAAAGTATGATCTTAGATATTGTAACGATCGAGCGAATTAATAACGCGCGTATTATATTTCGGAGCGGATATTATTAAGTACAATCGCAGCTGAATATCTCGAGCACGAACTGTCAACCCGGTCATCTATGCGATATCGTGTGTCTCGGTTCATCCTCATCTCTATACTCGTTACAATATGTATAACACTGCCTGATGGTATTCATTGGAAACTGTTAATTATTAAGGCAAATCGAATTTTGGCTCGCATAGTTTGACCGCGAGGAAAATTTGACACGTGAACATAATTTACAAGATATGGATTCAAATAGAAAGTTCATGATTACAATCTTACAGTTGATAATAAATTTGCAAATGATCGATTCTTACATAAATTTGACGTTTTAATATACACTGTAAAAATAAATTGTAAATTTAATGGACTGGAACGTCAACGTACAAATTTACAAAAATGTTCAGTAAAAATAAAAATTTTACTGTAAAATTATCTCATCGCAAAATATAAATAAAACTGAACAAAAACGCGATCGTGACGGTTTTTCGACAAACAACCGTGTAAATTCTGTTGACTCTGGATTTATTTATTTAATGTAAATAGCCGGTAACCTTGCTCGAATGTTTCTAGACGTGATCCTGTTTCGTTTATTAACATAGTAAAAATTTACATGTACAATAACCGACTTGATGCTCGTGCCACCTCGAAGGCATTTACGGCCACTTAAATTTCTGTACGTATTCGAAGGCACAAGTAACTTTTATTCCAATAGTCCCGAGCCAAAGATCCGCCGGTTGAATATCCGACTTAATTTTTTTTTCTCCCTTTCTTTATTTCTTCACTGCGTACGCGACTTGCCAACACGTAAGCGTGCCAAACCCCTCGCTCAACGTTCCTCGGCGACAATGCCGTTTGTCTGTCGCATGGTATTGTGCAGTCCGCTGAGCCACAGGCGCACTTATCGCACCCAACCCCCGGTTTCTCGTCGAAGCTTACCAGCTCGTGAGTACGTAACGTCGGAGCAAAGAGCCGCATTGTGTACGTGTATATCCGTACACACATTCACGTGAGTCACAGGACAGTTGGCAATTTCCTCGTGTCGAGAAATCGCGAGAGCCACTTTCCATCTCATCTATGCCGTTCGATCTCCTGTCTCTATGCTTGCCCTGATGGGTTATAGGTACATCGTATAATCAAACGTTCCCGCATTACGTTCACGAGGGGAAACAACGTTACGCTATACCGCAATGGCACACGAGGGATGAATTCGCAAGGGCCTCGCGCACCCTTTACGCGAAACGCTGTCCGCGTTAATATCGACGGGATGGAACCGCGGGCGTCGTTTTTCGATTAACTCCTTCAGTCGTTTGCAAATTCACCGATAAATTCACCGGTGGTGAAGAGTAGGGGGTGTGGGCTATAACGTTTAGTTTGGTTTAGTTTAACTTTACATAGAAGCATAGAAGCATATATAAATTGAAAAGAGTACAGTACGTACGATAGCCGCACTATATAGGGGAGAGCGGGGCAAAATGGGACAACGGGGCAAAACGGGGTTTTTGGACAAAACTAAATTTTCCAATAATTTTTGGATCGGACAAGGTGGCAGAACTGGGCAGAAAAGCCTGATGTATCCGATAGGGCGAATTCGGACATCCAACAATTATTGGAAAATGACGTTTCGCCCAAAAACCCCGTTTTGCCCCGCTGCCCTATTTTGCTCCGCTCTACCCTACGGCTTGCGGAACGTACGAAAAAGCAGTGCGCAAGTAGAATAAGTACAAATTAAGCGTCGGTAGCTAACTTACGGTAAAAAACACTGATGAGTGATTGATGAGGAAAAATTACTAATGAATGGAGAATTATTATTTTAGTGAGTACTGTTCTCTGAGCGCAATGTTCGGCTGCAATTTGCAGCGGATTTTGCGCTGTGAAAAAGATGGAAAAGTGTTCTGATGCTCAGCTTTGGCTCACAAAAGGTTCCCGCGCAGGTGCAACTGTGCAAGTATCGGATTTAGTGTCATGAAAAATAATAATTCCGCGTGGCACAATGTTCCAGCGATATTTTTTTTTTAAACTGCGATGTTTCATTATGAAGTTTTAGTGATGTTTTATTACGAAGGATAAAAGTGCAAAATTGAAAATAACGATCATTTTTTTACCCCATATTCTGCACGACTCAGCACACAGTTCCTGGCAGCGTCGCAAACGCTTTCCCACCGGTCGGGCACAGTGTGCCACTTTTTCGTTCAGCGTCGAGACGATTGATGTCTCGAGAATCTCATTTTTTTTTCCGTCTAAAATTGCGTTTTAAGTTTGATCGTAAGACTTTGGCTGACTTCGCGCGACGGCAACAGAACTGCGAATACTTCTCAGCAGGAACAGGACATTCCAGATAAGAAAAGAAAATTTGCACGCTGTCCAAGTTTTGTCCTCCCCTAAAAAATATCCATCGCCAGTCGCCGAGGTGACCCGGAAGCGAATTTCGAGGGTTCCGAATCCTCGTCCCAAATCCCTCCGTCCTCGACAATTTTCCGGTCGGACAATTTTCGCGACGTTGAAACTGCGCGGGGAATTAACTCCAAAATTAATTAAGCCCGGGGGCTTGATTATGCAAGGCGAGGGACTGTACTTGGCGTGATATCCCTTTGAGAGTTTCGTTTAATGTAACGCGCGTCTCTCTCGAGCATACACGCCAGCGGTAATGATTCCTGAGGGTTCTCATCTGGCGAGGGTTTGCCGGAGATACGCAACATCCACACGCCGCCCTTGGTTTCGCCGCTCGAGAGACAACGCGACAACCTCGAACCGCGAAACGCCTCTAAGAATGAGTAATTTGCTCACACTCAATGAACTGCAAATATTTGCGGCCGCGCGAAGGAAGCTTTTGCGCATCGTATTCGATGTTATTTATCGCCGAGTGCAACTCGGCGTGCCGACGACCGCAATTTTTCATTCGCCATTGATTAATATCTGTAACTCGCGGGAGCAGTACGTCCATTACACATCGCACGTGCAACAAACCACAGTTGCGGCGACGAATCCTCTGTGTGCAGTTTACAGAGAGCGCATATATAATTCATAAAGAGAATTATCAATGTTAGTAGCTGCAGCATGACCACGTGAATAAATGCACCCAGGCGTTCAGCGCGCTGCAGGCCGACGTCAGTCCGCGGCCAGTCCCGCAGGTAGCCACAACTTGGTTTAACCCTTTTTTTCCCGAATTTAATTTTTTTTCCTTCCTTTCGCCTCTCATAAATCGCCATGCTGCGCTACCCTATCATCGTCATCCTTCATTGCAGCATCCTCTGTGCTCTTTATATCCGTAACGTAGTGCTCTCAATTCTTTTATAAATATGAGAAAAACCGTCGGGCTTGCGAGATAAACGTTGAATATTTACAGATCGTTAAACGGTCCGCTAGCGGGAAGGGAGTTGGGGGCACCGACATCCGTGAAGTGGTGAGCATTGATCCGAGAACCGAGGAAAAATAGGGAGGAAGAGGGAATGAAAAAAAAAAGTAAAATATACTTCTTTCATCGACTTCTTTTTCGTCCGAGATGTTAGGCTTACTGTCTATACATGCCTGTACTGTCTATACGCATAGCTACCCTCGTTTTCTTCTCTCGTCGGCCGTACATCCCCGTTCATCCCCTCGGCGCAGCCACCCTCCAAATATCTCGACCACCTCATATTCCTTCGAAACGGCACGTGCACCTCCCGAATCGTACCGAGCAATTGGTCGATAGCCAAATTATCAATAGTCCTGATAATCTTTGTCAGTGCCTTTTTTATCGTTTCCTTCCATTTATTTCTTGTTTTGAATTTATTTATTTATTATGTCACTTGTGGTTATGTTGACTCGAGCGCTTCGCGCGCTCGCAGTAATAACCGTGTGAATAATCGTGTGAGTAACCATATGATCAACCGTGTGAATAACCGTGTGAGTATCCATGTGTGTCTCCGTGAGAGTATCCATGTGAGTACACTGAGAAAAAAAAAATTGGTTTAACCAAATTCGCGGTCACATACGTTCAAAGCTGTTTGATTGATACAACTAAATCATTCTTTTGTTGAACGATTATTCGCCTCAGTCGATTCGAAATATTTCGATTCAAACAAAATGTTGTATTGCACCAACTAAATAATGCTTTTGAACGCAGATGAACGCGCCTTGGTTGATATCCAATTTTTTTTTTCTCAGTGTAGGTATTCGTGTGACTATCTGTATCTGTGAGTACCCGTATGAGTATCTATGTACTCATGAGTATCTGTGTAAGAATCGGTGTGACTCCAATCGAGACGAACCTTATTATTATGTAGATATTTATTTATGAGAATAAGGGGGGGGGGGGGAGAAGGTGTCAGGCTTCGTTCAACCTCGTCTTATCTCTTATCAAGTGACGCTGCAGTGTCTTGATAGTAAAAAAAATAGATGTGTACAAAAAAAAATCCTCACTCCCACGCACATAATATACCCAACCCCTGCGCCGTGAGCAAGCGTGTCGGTTCTGCCGGTGCGGCTGTGTCGGTGGATTCTCAGCGTCTGCGGCGTCGCCGGCGCACTACGACGTCGGAACGTCAGGGCATTCGTTCGCGTTCAGGAAGGCCGGCACTCGCGCGGCGCTCTTCGGCCCGACAACATCGGCGGATCGAATATACACCTGCTTCTAACGCGGCGGTAACCGAGGACCACGAGGTCGTCCGAGAAACACACGCATAGCGTTGCGTCGAATTTAACAGTAAAATATCCGAGACAAGGAGTATAACAAATAAAAATTTAAAGACTGGATCTTCGAGCTTGATGATTAAAAAAAAAACAATACGTTCGTCGTTGATAAACGAGGCTCGGAGGTTTTAATTCCGTTGTCCGCTCCGTTAAAATTCGAGCGTCTCGTTACCCCGACAATCGTCGCAGTTGGTCGGACGAGACACGACGCAGAGGGCTGCGTTTCCACTCTCGGCGATTTTATCGATGCCATATAGGAAGATTAACAGTGAGAGAAAATCCGCCCCCGCAGCCTCGAAGATTATCGTTTAATTCAATCGATGGCCTCTCCGAAGCGGGAGGGCGGAGAGTCTCTCGACTGTGTTGACCCAGAGTGATTTTCACCTTTAGCCTTCCATCGTCGCAACGGATATAAAACGTGTTAAAAAATTTAATAAAAAAAGCAAAAAGTGCAACGCGCACGTAGAGAAACGAGATCGCGGAATAACTCTCTCGACGAGTACACGAGGACGAAGGTTCACCAACGCGGCGAGAACTCGATTTCCCACTCCCGCGTGTCACCCGCGTTATCGACTTACCCGGTCACGCTTACCCGACGTCCGAGCAAAGGTACCGCGTGCGCTGATATAACACGCGAGGAGTGCGACCGCGAACTATACCTTGATAAAGTGTGAAACGCGGCTGAGGTGCATCGCTAGATCGATTCGAAACGAGAGAATAAGACTCGAGGCTGCCGAAAAAAAGGGGCATCAAAAAACGAACATCTCGACGCTGTTCGAGTGGTCGATCGAGAGACTTCTCCACGTGTGAGATGACTGACGGACCTTCGTGACGAATGAGTTAGCGAGTTACGGAGTGACCGAAGTGGTTCGTTGTGAATTATAGTGAGTTCGATATTTTTTTTTATTTAATTTTATTCCAGTGGCTCGTCACTCGACTCTGTTTGTTTCTCGTTGAAAAAAATCGACGATAAAACTACTCGTCGCTGAGATTCGCGCCAGAGGACTATGGCCTTGTGCCAACTCTTCATGTTCGTAAGTTATGAATTAAAATACATAGTAAAAATATAACAATCGCTTAGAGTACACAGTTTACGTTTGTAATTATGTAAAAGGGAGCAGCGCTGAAACAATATTTGCAAAGCTTGAAATACGCTTGTGAAAATGCACGGCAATTGTTGAGGAGTCCGTGAACCGGCACCCCCCCCCCCCCCACCACCAACCGCTCTCTCTAGTTTAATTAAAAAAGAGTTTGTAATGAACTTTTTTTAATCCCCCGCTCTCTCGGTCGCTCGAGCACGCGGACCGTGGCGAGGCTCGGAAACTCCGCGCTCCGTCCTGCTCACGCTCATTTGGGCGATTTTTCTTTCTTTTTTTTTTTTGCTCTCGGCAAATTGTGTGGAACAACTCGCTCGAGCTTTTTTTCGCACAGTTATAATAGTGGAAGAGGCGCAGAAGTGTACTTGAAGTCGCAAATGCACTACGTTTACCGTGAGTTCTGCCCGGCGCGGTAGAAACTTTTTTTTTTTGTTACTCTTTCCCCTCAAAACCTCTCGGTCCATCCAGGTGAAATTAAAAATCAAATTGCCGGGTGAAAAAAAGGAAGAAAGGGTCAACGATGAAGCAGTTTTGCCTGAAATTTTCGCCGTTCGTTTGCGAGGCTTTTGTATTCCCTCTCCGCTCTCGCCCCTCTTTCACTGTGCGGTTTTCATTAATGTATTCACAAAAGGCAAAAGCCGAATCGAGTGCGGCTCTATGGCGTTTAATCTCGCGGTTCTAAAGATCGGTCGCCGAATAATCTATTAACCGGGTATATCAACAATGGTTCGTTCATTAAATTAATCTCTTTGTTTTGTTTTTCACATTGCCGTTTGCTCCGTGCGATTTGCCGTTTAATTGGACCGCATTTTCTGTTCGTGCGGTGGGGCTCTACGGATATAAAGATTTGAGGTCGAACGCTCCCTTTGGCACTGATCGGACCTTCTCTCTCACAGATCTGTTCGACCACCGTTGAATAGAAGCAATGCGATTTTTTTTTGGTACACGACTGACTCACACGTGCGACGATAGCCGATCGGTTTTGCTTGTCTTTTACACAAAACGAGCGTGCTCCAAAAGCTCTATTGCGCCCCAGCGCATTCGGTTATACTCGGTCGGGGATGCGTGAAACTACCATTTCCAGCGAGACACTCGCACAGAAACGCGTACACATGAACGCGCCGTACGCTCCTCGCGTCAGCGTTTTCATTAAATAGCAGAGAGCTATTTAATTGCAGCACGAGGGGAGTGTGATAAATTTTTAACAATTTGGTCGGAATCGAGTGCGTAACACATGCCTGGGACACTTCGCCCATTTTTTTTTTTTTTTTTCTTTTTCCCCGTAAACACTCGACCATTCGTCTGCCGATAAAACGCCACGGAAATTTGATCGCTGATCACTTCCTTCCTTTTTTTTTCGTTCACTCTCGTTTACGAAATTGCAGTTTGCGCTTTCGTATTGACCGAACGAAATTCAATTTTACGCGGATGGAGCTTTTCGGGTCGAGCCGGTGATCGGAGGCAAAGGGATTGGAAATGTCACGGGGCGGTGTAGGCGATACAAGGACTGAGCGAGGACTCGTTTCATTGCCGATAATTTCGGGTCGAGCCGGTGATCGGAGGTAAAGGGATTGGTGATGTCGCAGGACAATAGAGACGAACGCGAGGCTGAGGGAGGACGCGTTTCATTATCGATAATTGCGACTCATCGCCTCGCACCTTTGGCATCCGGTAATTCTTCGGTCTCCTCGGCGCTACGAAATTTCGCTTCACCTTACGTGTTGACGAGTCGTGATTGAATCATATCGGGCGCAAAGTGGGCGGTGTCAGGACCGGGTTGAGTCGGTGCAGACAGCGAATCGAATTAAAATCGGTCAACCGTGACATTCGGGCTCTCCGCCTCGTCACTCGACGGTACGAAATTGCATCGACGTACGGCATAAGAGGGATCCGGTGACATTTAGTGCAGGACCGGAACACGCATCGGATATCCGCATCATGGATCCTCGAGGACAACTTGCCTCGAGGGTTCGATGCGGGTGATGCTGATTATTCCGCCCAACTATATTGGCACAGCGTAATCGAGATTACGGCGCTCGATCTAAACATTCGAAAGCAATTTCATACCTGCCGCTCTGCCTCCTTCGTACTCAAGTTTCGGCCCAAACCCTCGCTGCCACTCACGCCGAACAACTTCCTGCCTCTTAAATGACCCGCGGCCTTTCGTTACGTAACGCGGATCATTGTCCCCCATCTCGCGCGAAGAAGATCCACAAAACGCCTCGAGCTGCTATTTAATCGCGGATATTCGAACGCTTCGCGTTCGTGGCATTTCGTAAAGAAAAAAGTTGAAAATCGAAATTTTCAAATCGGTTCCTCATAGAAGTTGAAAAATGACATTTCCATACCGTTTCCTTGCAAAAGTTGAAAATTGAAATATTCGTATCGCTTCCGTATAAAAGTTGAAAATTTACATTTTCATATCGATTTCTCATAATGTTCCTTTATTCGCAAAGCTTCTTCCATAAGAAAGCACTTTTTGTATTTTTTGCTTCCTCGTAGAGGAGACTTCGGGAATAAAAGAACATTATGAAAAAGCCGTATGAAAATTTCAAATTTTCAACTTTTATGAGGAGGCGATATGAACATTTTTGTTTTCAACATTTTTCAATGTCGATGTCGTATTTGACTTTTATGCAAAACGGCTGACCGATTAAAGTTCAGCGCAAAAAACGATACCAAAAACAAAACAAAAACTGAATTTTTTAAATGACATAAAAAAACACTGACTGTTAACCACACGTGATATGTGTGAAATTTCAGCTTGATCGGTCGAGGCATTCTCGAGTTTCAGCGGTTTGAATTTTTGGACCTAAATAATACACACACACATACCTACACATCTGGATATTTGGTCCATATGTAATTTTTTTATGTTTTCGAACATCCTCAACACGTTTTCATTACAATCTCGAAGTTTGTTTTTTTTGCCAACACAAAGTTCCTTCTACGAAAAAGCAAAAAGTAGGATAAAAGGGGTGAATATCGCAGAACCAATACATCAATCATTGATGTCGGGATGGGCCATATTTGACACTTTCACCGTATCTCAAACAGCGCCAACGTGTCGATTTTCATTCGGTGATCGGCTTAACTTAATCCGATCCCTAAAAACTCGATTACGTAGTCTCTGAATGTGGTCGACGTGTGCGACATTGTAATGGACGTCCCGCGATTACGAAGATAATGCGTAACGAGTGTGAAGATCTAAAATTCACAGTTTACACTGGCAAATTATTCGATCCGATTGAATCGCCGACTTGTGCCCCTGTAACCCCGAGGAGCGCGAACCCGAAGGTTTGCACACTTCGGACAGCTGGCGTCTCTCAACATTTTACTTCAGCTTCCTCGTGACCTGGCGCCCTCCTCCCGCCTCCTCACATCCCGTCGTCGATTCCCCCGGGGCGTATTTCTTCGTTCTCCGTCGCATTATACGCCAGTAGAGCGTAGCCGGAGTTTAAAAAAAGGGTTGAGATAGCAGCTATAAGGCACAGCGGATCAGAACGAGAACGAGAGAGGAAGAGAAATGAAAAAAAAAAAACGTCGCTTCTTCGATTCAGCTCACGCCCTCGCTCGAGCTCGATAAGTCTTCGGTAACGGTTCGCGGAGCGTGTCTTCGAGACGTCGTTGTGACGGGACGGGTGAGCGTTTCTCTTACCCTCTTACACCCTGCTCGGGGACGTTTTCTGAAGAACAAAGTTATGGAAGTGACGGTGGGGGAGGGAGGAACAGCCCGTCGCGCGGGAGTATACACAGCCGTCGAGCCAAAAGCGGCAAAAATACTTGGGGTACCGGTCCAAACTTTCCTTCGATCGGGGCACATCGGACCTAACCACCAAGATTACTTGTGGGCTGCTGCGGGACTTCCGAGGATTTTTCTTTCGAGTTGGAGAAAGGCAAACCCCACTTTGGCAGTGGAACGGGGTGGCTTTGTCTTGTTTTCGTAACTCACCATGGACAAAAAGTAAAACCCAAAGGAACGAAGTACGGAGAAACAAATAATTCTTATCGAACTGCATGTAAAAAAAAAAAGAAAATCAGAACCCAAAATGTATAGAAACGATCGAAAGCATTGATGTCAATTGTGTTCGTTCGGTGACTGGCGGTCTGGGGGGAGTATTTGTCCCAAGCACGAGGTTCGTGCTGGAAAGCATTCTTGAGAATCCTTAGTGGCTCAGAAGAGAAAAAAATGTTTTATCGGCAGTTACCGACCCGCAATTACGTCCGGCTGATTTTAGGTGAAAACCGATGTCGGATTCCTGTTGGGCCCGAGAAACTAGATCGAGGTATGAGGTCAAGATAACTTATGCAGATACACTTGCAGCTTGGAGCTGAAGCGCGAGAAAGCAGGGCACACAGGAAGTTTAGCAGGGCAATGTGGCGGCACAAGTGCCCTTCGTTCTGCTGTGAAATTTTGTGTCGTCGGCTGGAGTTTTCCCACCGTGGTGGTAGGGCTCAGTCGGAATCTCACGGAAACACCTTAAGTAACTGCGCCTTGTTCCACCGGGACAAGACGGTTTATTACGGGTCAATTTTGCGGGGGGTTCGGGGCGTCCAAGTGCGCGGGGAGCAGGAACAGGACCAACCCTCCGTCCCGTGCACAACATCTTTCGAACCCCATGGTCACGAATCCGCCAGGGTGGCCTCTTCTACCTGTCGAAAACACGCCAGGGGTTCCCGTTCATCGGCCCATTCATCCGGTGTCCAGATTCTCCCGACTCCCGGGGGGTCCGACCGGTACAATAGCGCCAATGTAAGGCGTGAGCCACTCGTTTCCAGAGTTCTGACGCTCCCAGGTATCAGCTACCAGGACACCGTAGCCCGAGGACGTTTCGTTCTGCGGGCCCGAGGTGTGCAAGGCGGTTCGCCGGTCTTCATGTTCGAACAAGTACTCCTCGAAGACGGATAGCGGAGAGAAAGAAAAGCAAAAAAAAAGACGGGAAAAGCAAGGACACCGCTATGTATACACACCGAGCAAACATCGCTAACTGCGTAGCTGTTGCAGAAGTTGCCCGAGGTCTTTTACTCGGAATCCCAAGGGACGTCGCACAGGTCTCAGGCCAATTACGAGCGTTGCGTCACTTGTTCAGCCGGAAAGCCAAGCTCTCGCTCCGGGTTTCACAACTTGAAATACCATCCTGTAATGCCGATAACGGTGATAATACTGATAATGCGGTTTCTTTCACGAACTGTTCTGATCCCGTGCCAACGGCCTGTGTTAATTAGGACACGAGCCATTTCGGTTTTTTCTCACAGACAGATTTTGGCGAGTGTCCCCTACGTGACCGTTGTCCGGGGCGTCACCTACGAGAGAATCGCGAGTTGGACATCGTCGCCCCAACTCGAATGGGAATTCTCCATCGGCGGAACTTCCTCGTCGAATTCTTGCCAATGTAAGAAGTAAAAAAAACACACAAACCTAGGAGCAATTTTCTCACCTGGCTAATCGATCCTGGCACTCGGCTCTCACGCTACTGTCCCTTTTTTGTGGCTACACCTTCGTTCAGCCTCGTCTTAATCATGACCCTCTCCGGTAATCACTCGCGACGATAATCGAATCGCTCGTTTATTTCGTCGCGCAATTAAACTAATAACACGTGTTTTCAGTAGTTCCGCAGTATTTATTTCGTGTGTAAGTATTATACAACTTTATAAGGAAACGTTTCATAACTCCAAAGCTTGCTCTTTGAAGAAGGAAAATATATGAATGGTGGCACAAATTCCGCGACGCTGCCACCAGTGGAGTTTGTCTAAAAGCATGAAAGCCTTGGGTGTGCTCATCACAGGAGGAGCTTCAGGCTTTCCACGCTCGAGATTGCCCGTCGAAGCGTAACATTTTAGCGAGCAATTTGCCCAGGAAATTAACGTAGCTGCGTGGTGCACTATGATAGTCGATTTCCCGAGGAGAGATCGAGGTTGCCCGGGCATGTTGGTGGGTGGCGGGGAATCCGATGCTCGCAGCAAGAAAGACCCGAAAGTAGATCACGGGCTACGTGGTTAATTCATGGCAATGTTTAACCACGACTGGTTAACTTCAAAGGATTATTTTCGTTTTACAGTGAAACTAATCCCTGCTCTGGGAATGCCGGTGAGGCTATTCTTTGCTATTCTGCAGACGAGATATAGTCAAGGGCCATTCGTTTTTATGTCTTCGACGAAGCTTGACTTTCCCGCCTCCGATGCGGTTTTGTCCATCGGTCGGCGTTTTACCTTCAAACGTGAAAAGATGAGCATTCGCTCGGCGAATTTTCAGGTATACACAGGACACACAAGTCGAGGACGTCGTTGTTTTTCAACGAGCTTTAGGAAAAAGTTTCGCCTTCTTATTCTTCTTGCCGTCTGCAGGTTGCGCTGTTTGCACCGAAAATAGCGAGAATTCGTGACCCGAACGATGAGAACAAGCTGTATTAATATTAATCCAGATAGCGTGAAAGAATCGGTACTGTGGAGACAAGAGTATGGAACTGTTAAAACTTTGGTCCTGTCTGGGATACGGCAGTCACGCACAGATTCCCTCCGTCCCGGCTTCACGAAAATAAGCCGTTGAGCTGATGAGCGTATAGAAATGTTACGAGGGCGGTTTCTCGAGAGATGGAACGAGATAGTCGGAAGCGAAGAGTGAATACCGTAGCGCGAGAGGCCCTAAAAGGATTACACTCGGCGTCGAGGATTGTCAAGAACCCGGGGCATTAAGGATGAAGAAGCAGGTCAGTTATCTGGATAATGGGGAACTTTGAGAGTTTCTCTCAATGGAGTCTCAAGGATTTTCTCACTCCCTGCGCGCAATCTAATTCCAGTGTTTTAGGATGCGCCGTGTCGCACACCCAAGGGTGAATTTCAATATCTCAACTGTAAAGTGAAACTTCGATAAACAATTTTTAATGGATTCATACTTTGGAATGTGGACCAGGAAATATGAGTGTTTTACGCTACACAATTGTTGGTAACTCACTGTTTTATTAATCGCGTAATCCTAGGTTGTTTAATGGTCCTACGGTTGCTACAGTTTTATACCTAGGGCTCTGCGCTATGTAGAAATTATTATATGTATACATTTTTCGCGAGGCCGTTTTGCTCTCCAGGCTCGACACGTTTTAGTTCTTTTTCCTATTTTCTGTTTCCTTCCTATTTTCACATTTTTTTTTCTATTATCCAGTGTGCATTGATTCGGATTCTAAATTGTGACGGTTCTGCGCTAGTTATTGGGTGCAATCACACTCATATATTGTACTTCTTGTAAAACATGTTCGTCCCACGAACTTCGTAAATAAGTAAACAAATTGACAATAAAAAAAAGTCGATCCGGCTGGTATTAGTCGGCATACTCGGTTAACATCAGCCACCCGTTAAAAAAATCTAACAACAATACCGAACAGTCTATCGAACCTATGCAAAGAGTTAATCTAAATATTACTCAGTTCCCATTTGTTTCACCCACTCACCTCTATCTCACCTCCCACCATAAAATGATCACGTTCAATCAACTGGAAAACGAAGCTCGGTTCACATTTTCTATCCGGATAATGATACGGTACGAAAAAAAAATGTTTGAAGAATTCTCGTGCCAATGGTCGGCGGGTGCTTTTTCGGAGCGGCAAAGCTTCCAGCGGTGTCCTCGTAAAGTCGAGTGGAAGTCGAGAGAGAGTCAGCGAACGGGGTCCACAGAGGACTGTGCCAGCAAGTTGGACAGTGGATATACGGGTGACTCTGGTGGATATAATGGGTCTGCGATGTCCAGCGCCCCTTTCATCATCCGGCTATACGGTAATGGACCGATAGGTAGCTGAACCGAGAGTCCAGTGTGTCCAGAGAGTGGTGAACGTGTGCGCGGCTGACGGCTTCTAACTGCTGTCCACTCTATTCTCGCTGCGCCGCTCATTCCTTTTTTCTTCATTTTTTTTTTAACTCTAGTAGCTCGTTCGCACTCCTTCACCGATGGTTTCCCGCGTATCATCGGTCTCCTCTTCGTTGCCATTTCTCTAAACTCTGCAGAGTCTCGCGCTCCGATCCGCGACCGACTCCGTACATCGATGGAACTTCCGGTGTGATCGATCTCGGCCGTTCTCAGTGGCATTATTCGCGATCGATATATCCGGAAATAGTCGTTCAAGAACATCGAGATATCGACCTGTACTACACGCTTTGTATGCAGTCGAATCATTTGCCGAGAAACCAAGCCGGAAGAATGATATCGTTTACCGGGAGTTTTTTTTTTCTCACCGCGATAGAATAGACAAGGCTCCCGATATCTCGAGTTTACTCTATCGAGGACAGAAACGCTTCTTATCTGTTGACACGCATGTCGCGACCGCTCGATTATATTTTTCTTCCCTCCTCTCGGCTTCCCGATAGCAGGGTAATATAATATGTATTGATAGGAAGGTGAGCCGCATAGGAAACCGTACACACTCGACTGTACGTCCCGTGTCTGTCGACCCTTCAAACTCTTCGTCGGGACAGCCCGTACGCGTCTATATCCGTTACTTTACATTCTTACCGATGACGCCGGTACATGCGCGGCAACTATAAAAACTTCTGATATATCGAGAAACGTTGATACTCTATCGTAAATGCGATTGTACCTTGTACGATGGGATATACGTTTCGAGGCTCAGTCCAGACTTGCGTCGTTGTATTGTATTCTCGGGGAAGGTCCGTTATCCCCGGTCCGTTACACTGTCTTTCACCAGTTTTTGTCAAGTTGATCTTTGTCGAGTTGATCTTTGTCAAGTTGATCTTTGTCAAGTTGATCTTTGTCAAGTTGGTCTTTATCAAGTTGATCTTTGTCAAGTTGATCTTTTTCAAGTTGGTCTTTGTCAAGTTGATCTTTGTCAAGTTGATCTTTGTCAAGTTGGTCTTTGTCAAGTTGATCTTTGTCAAGTTGGTCTTTGTCAAGTTGATCTTTGTCAAGTTGATCTTTGTCAAGTTGGTCTTTGTCAAGTTGATCTTTGTCAAGTTGATCTTTGTCAAGTTGATCTTTGTCAAGTTGATCTTTGTCAAGTTGGTCTTTGTCAAGTTGATCTTTGTCAAGTTGGTCTTTGTCAAGTTGATCTTTGTCGGCGAATTATTAGATCGCGAATCTGGATGTTAAATTTCAACAGACGTGCAGGATATGGCATGTGGATCGCAACCGGTTATAAATATCTCGCTTGATCATCGTGACCGCGCGGCTATCACCGTCCCTCGTGGAATTGTTCCCGAGGCCGGGGACGTGCTAGCGGACGAAACCGGACGATGATAAAAACAAATTAAATAAATGAATCCCGAGAAATAGCTGGAACGAAAAGGGAAGGTAAGGGCCAAAGGAGAAGAGAACGGTGGCGAAACTGTGCTGGAGCTTTCGGGACGATATTCCTGGCTACCCGGTTTCGTCGGCTATTAGAGTATCTCTCGGGACGGAATGAGCCAGCCGAACCTCTACACCTATCTGCTGGAACGGCGAGAGATACAAGAGTTGTATAATGGTCGGTATTCCGGACGGAGTCCAATCGTTCCGGCTTATCCCGGACATTGTAACGTTTAGTCGATAAAAATGCATCGCGCTTGAGACACGATTCGAGATGCGAGGCTCGTGCGACTCACTAAAAATAACGTGTATGACGGACATTTTTTTTTAAACATGCAATAAACGTTAAAAGTTTACACACTGTCATGCGAAACCTATAATTACTGTCGGAGATCGATTGTAATTTTTTATACAGTAGCTCCGGCGAATTGCTGACGGACAGAAGGATCTGACAACTTTTATCACAGCGCGTATGATAAACTCGGAATATAGCACCATTCTGACTTTTTTCCATACGTGCCGATTTCGTTACAGTGCCTCGTTCTTTTATGCGTCTTAGCTTTTATGCACCTTTTATGCGTTATGTCTTGAAATTATCAACAATTCACGAAACATTTTGGAAGTATCCAATAATCGTTCATATATAAATTATAGTTTAGTTTCCTATACTTGGCGTTTGACTAAAGAATTCTTGAGTCAAGTAACTTTCGATTCGGGCGGCGACACGAAACATCGTTTTCGTGCAGTGACTGCAGGAATCAAGATACGCAAAGAAAGCATTTAAATACACATTCTTAACGATATTTTAATTATAAATCATATCCGTCACATCATATCGTGCGACGAACTACCGCTGTGCACGCAGACGAACACGCACAGTTTGCCACGATAGTCGACCAATTTATTTTGACAACAAGAAAAATGATTGAATGTAATTTTGTAACTCATACTTAGGCGTATAAGATCTTGAAAACTTTACATTCGTTTGTTTGTTTGCCGACAATCTCGCATCGATTAACAATTTCGGACAGAAGGTCGGTTGTACTTGATACACTCTGTTTTCGTAGCCGTTTTAGCGGTTATAAGGTGAACCACTTACTAACCATCGAAACTCCGTATGGCATTGAAAATTATAGTAGATTGTTAAAAATGGTATTGAAATAACTGGTATTACAGAAAAGTTGAGTTAATCGACTAAAACGAGTATAATTTTTTAATTTCCACCATTTTAAAAGTAATTAACTTGAAACATACGCACTCATGTAAATGATTCGATTAGTGACCAAACATAATTCACCAACGTGCTTTTCGCCTTGACTGAAATATGTAAGCAGTAATGGGCGCATACGGCGTCTTCATAGAATTAATTCTGACCCACATATTTTCCGGCGAAATTGTCATTTCGCATTCTTTTCTCGTACACTACGGTTTAAATGGACCCTTAATTACACAATTCAATTTGGATTCATTTTATTCGCTTCTGAGAAAAAAAACAAACCGATTTTAGAAAAGTAACCGACTGAAAGTCGACAATTTTATAACGTTTTGTCCCAATGCTTATTCAATTACATAATGCACAATATAAAGAATGTACAAAAAAAATGTGAGTGCCCCCGATATACGTAGAATTTTTTATCGTCGATAATATGATTTTTTATCGTAGATAATATGATTTCTTATCGTAGATAATATGATTTCTTATCGGAGATAATATGATTTTTTATCGTAGATAATATGATTTCTTATCGTAGATAATATAATTTTTTTATTATAGATAATATGATAATATGAAAACGGTCAGTAACTGGGCCGCTTACATTAGCTGATTCTTCCGAGTATGACGATACTTCCCATACTATATTATAGACGCGAATAAATATTTTTCCATATACAGTGTGACATCCTGTCTCTTTTCATCAATATTTACATTCTATGATTTTCGTTTTGATCGTTTTAATTATATTGAATTCACTTTTGATTTTTTTTTCTTTAATCAATGTTAAATTTAACGCGTTCGATCGTTCCCACAATCGAACTGCGCAAAATCTTCATTTAACTTGGAGTGATCACGCCACCGGACGTGTATATCAAATTTCACCGACAAATATCCGCCCGCGATCACGCCAGGGCGTCCGTCGATGCCGAATCCCGGAACCACAGAGTTCTCAAGGCCTCGCACGCGCGTGGCGGGCTAATTCA
This sequence comes from Ichneumoninae sp. A BG-2022a, assembly GCA_030522665.1. Lineage (NCBI taxonomy): Eukaryota > Metazoa > Arthropoda > Insecta > Hymenoptera > Ichneumonidae > Ichneumoninae sp. A BG-2022a. The sequence continues at coordinate 19,517 of JAPYZC010000375.1, forward strand.
GCAATTTTTGGGTCGCTTGACGACAATTATCGTCAAACGAACTTTCAGTTCAGTCAGTCTTACTCGAAACTTGTAACAGTACAGTCGACGAGCTGGTCTTCTACCGAAATCTACCGACGACTCGTCTCTACGCGAAATACTTTAACTTTAAATGAAAACTATTTAACTATTCGTATTAACCTGCACAGAATCTTTGTAACTTGAAACTAAAGTTGGTCAATTAAATATAATACACTCGGTGATTTCGCACACATATACCCGGGACAATAATATTTATTCCTTTCGGAGGACGAACCGTACCAACGATCATAGCGCGTCCATGTCTATCCTGAAAGCGACCTCTGAGGTTCCCTGATCAAGGACCCACCTCTGAGTCGCCAACGTTCAAGTTCCTTTACCTTTACCTCTGGAACGTTGGCGGACAAGTTATTCGCAATCCCTTAGATCGGTGGGCACAAGTCGCTACTACGACCCCTGAGACGTGACCTATGAAAATTGGTGTCACAAGTGGGATTCGCTTCTCAGAGTTCCTCGCAACAGTGTCGATCCACGAGTAAATTGATCAACCGCGAAAAGTGAACGAAGAAAGAAGAAAGAAAAAATTTCGAACTCCACACCAGCCGCCAGGAACGCGGAAGCCAGCATGATCACCGTTCTCCTCGTGTTCCTCACCGCATCCACGTAATTACCAATTTAATTACATTTTTTTATATTGACTGTCCGCTCCAGTTAAATTCCATCCTTGACTCATTTCCTTTCGAAATTATTCCCGATAAAAATCTGAAAAATTTTCGGAAAATTCAAATTTAATTATCAATTCCAATTTGAAGGAGTTCCGACTTCCTGGGAATCCCGTTTGCTTTAGAAATTGAAGTGATTGAATTTTAATAAAAAATAAAATAAAATGAAAACTATTTAACTATTCGTATTAACCTGCTCAGAATCTTTGTAACCTCAAGATAAAGTTGGTCAATTCAATATAATAAACTCGGTGATTTCGCACACATATACCCGGGACAATAATATTTATTCCTTTCGGAGGACGAACCCTACCAACGATCATAGCGCGTCCATGTCTATCCTGACAGCCAGCTCTGAGGTTCCGCGATCAAGGACCCACCTCTGAGTCGCCAGCGTTCAAGTTCCTTTACCTTTACCTCTGAAACGTTGGCGGACAAGTTTTTCGCAATCCCTTAGATCGGTGGACAAGTCGCTACTACGACGTGACATACAGTATGGCAAAAAATTGTCAGATTGGCTGAATATTCTCAATTTCCTATATAGTACGCGAAACTTTGCTATATTTTTATTGTAGCCGTACCTAAAAATGTCCGTTAAAAATAAACATTTGGGTCCACGGATAAGTTGGATCGACGGTTTTAGATTTTAATTATCTCTGTACGATCCGCTAACGTAAAAATGTAATTACCACCTATCCGTTATTATCCTCGAAGAATGATCCAATACTCGCCACATAATAGCGTTACGCGCTATCTATAACAGCATCGCGATATATACGCGAGACCGGCGCAAGATCTCCGTCGACCCGTTAAATTGCTTTTAATTAAACTCGCCGAACGAAATATACACTCGGCTCTTCGTTATTTCCGGTTCAAAGGGAAAATCGAAAGCTCAGAATGACGTCTACGAGCCGAGAGATTTTCGCGTCCTCTCCGAATTCATCGACGATCGAACTTTTAACCCGGGACATTCGTTCTTCTTTTTAGCATTTTTTTTTAGTATCTACACGAAGAACTCCGGTAATACCGGAGTCCCCATCAGCGCTGTTTTCGTATACCGAATAAAAGGGACCCAAGAGCGGGCGTCCATTAATTGCACGTTGCTAGTCGAGTGCTCGAGACTCCCCGAAAATTTATACACGAGCGGGGTTGTGGCCTCCGGCAGAGGAAAACAAAAAATTAAATGAAGAAGGATCGTTCGCGTCCGACGAAAAAATCTCTGCTTATTAAACCACTCGAGCTCTATTCTTTTTGTCTTTTTCTTCTTTTTGCGAGACTGAATGGGACGCCGAGGTTTGTCTGCGTATACATTTAAAAAAAACAAAAAAAATAAGGGGTTAAAGTTGATGTAAAATCAGAGGACTGTGACCTGTCGCATGAATCACAAGTTTCGTTTCACAACGCGTAGGCGACTTCTCTCCGGGTTACCGTGCAAAAAAAAGACTATTATCTTTATAGTTTATTGTGTGCTAATAAAGCGACAACGTCGTCTTTATTTCTCGGATAAAACACGGGGCGAGAGGCGTATATTGTGTCCAACGTCGAAGAGGCGGTAGCGCAAAAAATTGTTTCTTTAAAGAATCTCTCAAGACTACATTTCACTTTCGAGTCACCTCAAGCGCGCGATAGAGATATACGACGAAAGCTGCGGTACAGTTAACCCGTTGGAAGTCCACGCTCCCGTATTGTTCCATCGTCCTACGCGCACTAGTGCAAATATAGTGTGACGAGTATAAATAGAATTATCGTCACGCACCTGCGTGAAAAGGCGAACGCTCAGCGGCTCCCCGCCGTCCTTTACTCTCCGTATTCTGTTTGAGGCCACCAAGAAAGCTCATAAAACCCGAGGCATGTTCCCTGTACCAGCACAAACCGCCTGTCCGCCCGCCAGAGCCCCGACCGCACGAAACTTATTGGCAAAGTTATTCTGAGTAGCATCCATGCACCACAGACGAAACGGCCGAAGGTTTCCTCGGGTTCGTCGGTCGATGGGATCACCGTACTCGGTCGACCAGAAGCAAATACCGGTCCATGTATTCGTCTTATGTACGTACCCTCGAGATCTACATATTTCTCCGTGTATATTCGCTTCGACCCGCGCGCGCACGCGCCCCATCGGAACTTTGCCCTCTTATTATATTTTTTTCGCGGAAGCATAAAAAAAAAGTGTAACAAAAAATAAATTTCGAACGACGTAACACCAGGATGTTGTAAAAGCTGCTACGCTCGTATATCGACAGTATATCGGTATATCGAAACAGCAAAGCGAAAAAATCTTCACCGGAGGTGGAAGTTGCGGCGATGTAAACCCTTGTTGCTTCACCCTCTCCTCACGCGTCCATACATTTTCTTCGGTAAGACTTGAAACATCACGCGCTCCCGCGGAAGTATCTACCCGTGTCCCTGGGAGCCTGAAATATATCTTTCGCAATTCGGCAAAGTATCCGAGCGTTATTTTATGCTGTTTCCAGAACTCCCCTCAAAATCGAATTTTCCCATCGAACGTCGCCTATGGATTCCTTTTTTTTCCCTGGCAACGATCACTTGCCTCGCATGCAATGCACTCTGCGATGATATGTTGGAATATTGCCTGCAGGGAGAAAGAGAAAGGGACCGAGGCACGCTGGGAAAGGAAATGATGGCGTGCGGCGCGGGGTGACCTCGTTTTTGGAAACTTGGCGAAAGCTCGCGCATGAATTTCCTCGGGGTACGCTCAACGTTGCCTCAGGACACATACACTATCCGGTATATGTTGGATATATCCTTTTCGGAGCATTAGGAGAGCTTCCGCGAAGTGTTTCGAACTTCCCACTGTACTACCTACTCTCCTCGATAACTGCGGTCGATAAAACACTTATTCGTTTGTTTTATTTTCTGCCCGCTTGTCGCGTCGAATGGCCATAAGGTGCTTCAATGTACCAGGGACACCGATGCACAGCTTTGATTTCATTTTCTCATGGCATACACATAGATACACAGAGAAATCAATTTTCCTGCAGATTTTCAGGGTAGCCATTAAATCTAATGAAACAAATTCCCTGACATTTACATAATTTCCCTGATTTCCGTTACATTTCCCTGAAATTTCTCAGATATTTCTCTGACGTTTCGATGTCATATCCCCGACATTTCCCTGACATTTCCCTGACATTTCCTTGATATTACCCGGACATTTCCCTGATATTAACTGGACATTTCCTGGACATTTCTCTGACATTTCCCTGACATTTCCCTGACATTTCCTTGACATTACCCTGAACATTTCCCTGACATTTCCCGGACATTTTCCTGACATTTCCCTGACATTACCCTGACATTTCCCTGACATTTCCCTGATGCATGTCGATTCGCTTGTAAGAAGGGTCTCCGTACGTTGAGAAGGGCCTTTCTTACGAGAAATCACAAGTGCTACGCTCTTTTGGACGCTCCCCTAAGCTTCGAGTTGCTACGAGTTCATAGTTTCGCTCGTAATCTTTTTCGGTAACAACAGAAGTGTGGGAACGACCAGGAAGTGGTTGCCGTAAGACGAGTACAACATTTTTTAAGGTGAGACGGTGAAGCTTGTAGAGCCGCAAAGCATGGGTTGAAATCTGAAGCTTTAACGGAGAGTACAATCTCTCACTCCATCGCTTTCACTGTCTCTCGGATTCCTCTCTCTCCCTCCATCCCTCCCTTGCAACTTTCATTCCATATCTCTCGCTCTGCGGTGCGCAGTAAAGTGCAGAGTCGGAAGGTACACGCTCGTGGGTTTCGCGAGATTTTCCCGGTCAGCTTACAGCACCGCAGCACTACTCCTCCGTCGGTGGCTTCGGGGATGCAAATTCAGCTTCCTTCATTGATTGGCGTCGTCATAGAAACTCTGAGTGGATTTACACGAGAACTGGCCCTTCGTCCCGGCTGAGGCCGAGGCCGCGAGATACTTTGACGGTTCTCAATCGTTCGTCTTTTACCTCCCCGACCACTGTTCTCTCGCTATAACTGTCCTCAATCGCCATCTTGCTTCTGCGATTTAGTAACGAGGTTAAAAGAAGAACTCCGAAGCGCCCTGTCGCCATTTCCATAATCACCTCAGTGGAAGGGAGAAAGAAAGGGATGGAGTGGGCTGGGGCAGATTTAGCGAGTAACGACTAATTGCCTCGTGCGAAATTCAACGGAGCTGCTGATAGCTCGCTGAGCTGCCTTTTTTTCAAGTCCTCTTTCGTTCGTTCTCCGAATCCCCTCAAAATTACGCAAGAGTATCTCACTCACTCGGCTGCATTGCGTTTATCCCCAGATGAGCTGTCGCGTAGTATGAAAGCTGCTAGGAGCGGCTAAGAAGAACGGGGTTATGTTTTGAGAGCATAGGAACCTAACAGGACGTAATAGTGTAACGAGCGGGCGGGGAATTCGGACGATTGATTGTGGTCGATGACGTGACGGCTGGTCGAAATTCGAACCCGGATTAGACGGTTACTAAGTCAAAGCGCTAACCACTCCTATAGTGTTGCCATCAGCTACCATCACCTATATCTTTCCATCATTCGAGTTGTCTACATACATGTAATGCTCGACCGCCGCAATAGGAGCTTAATAATAATAAGGAGCATAAGTGCCGAATAGGAAGCATTCGGCAACATTTGCGGTGCAGTCTATAAATTCGATCAGCAAATAGGTCAAGTATTACAATATTATTGCACACGTGAGATTTGCTTTTACAAGGCTCACCGAATTCCTCAGTTATTTGTTTTCAAGTGTTGGTACTATGTCGTACACGTGAGAGATCTTGGCACGATGATGCTTGTGGAAAGCGGAAGAGATTATACGACGAGTATATGAGCCGCGCTACCCACTGTGCTACCACCACCTATATGTATCCATCATTCGAGTTGTCTACACGTATGTAATGCCGGGCCTTCACAATAGCAACCTAATAGAAGTACGGAGCATACACTGAGAGAAGGATCTAGCAAATATGACTAGATCGCTTGACATATATTAACCATAGCACATAGTAGTAGGAAACTAGGGCGCCACCTATGGGAAGAAGTACTGGATTTATAAGAATTTTTCGTTGATATTATGGCAAACATTCTTGGCAAATCTGAGACTTTACGTCATAGGTGGCGATCCAGTGCTATTCTATGTTAATGTTTCTTAGATGACGGGTAGTTTTTGCTAAATCCTTCTCTCAGTGTAGAAATGACTAATAGGACGTTACGCATTTAGTAACATTTGCGGTGCGATTTATACAATCGATCAGTACAAACAATTAAGCGTTACAATGTTATCGTACACGTGAGATTCGCCTTTACAAGGCTCACCGAATCTCTCAATTATTTTGTTGTTTAAGTGTTACTACGATGTCGTACTAGCGGGAGATTTTGGCGCGATGATGCTTCTGTAAAGCGGAAGAGATTATACGGCAAGTGTATGAGCCGCGCTCACGTACATGCAATCGCTGTGGATACAAAAAAGGGGTGTAAACAAAAACTCACGCAGACGTCACTTATGCGCTTGGTGAAAGAAAACCAAATGTGTTACCTGTCGACGACGAACCGCGTTCCGTGGCCGGGCAGTTGAACCACTGAACAATCGTGCGCGAATATGTGTATGTTTTTTCTTCTCTTTTTTTTGTAGTGTGAACGAGAGCGAACGCGCGAATTGAATGCAGAAAAAAAAGCAGGAAACAACGCAACACGCTCGGGATGGCCGAGGGAAAAACGGATTGATGTGTCGTTTCTAGCAGGACTGTGATGAATTCGCTGAGTTCACTTGACTGTCCGTAACAATGCGACAATGCGACAATGTTGTGACAATGGGAATAAAAATGTTTTACCGACGCGACGATTGTATTTTTTTTTAATTGTTCATTTTCTGCTTGAAAATCACAGTGAATTTATCGTTGTAGCATTTTCGTTGAATCAGCGAAATTCTGGCGTCAGCTTTATTCCCTTCATCGATAACGATTATCGAAGGGCTGTTTTGTCCTGGAAACCTTCTGCAGCCGAAGCGTCTCATCTCTTCTGTGTCCGGCCTGGGTGCTGGAAAAAAGGAGGCAAACCAGGGAAATGCGGGGGTGGGTTGAGCGTTGTAAGCGGTGCAAGTAACTCGCTGAGAGGAAGAAATCGAAGGTAATGAGGAGGAAAGTGTCAAGGGACGCGATGTCCCTACACAGTATAAAAAGTTTGTACTTTTTACAACTTATTGCCCACAAAAGTCCACAATTTTTTGTTTATTTATTTTCCGATCGCACTATCCGGCTTCCAGTTTTAAAAACAAAAGTACAAACTAAAATTGTTAACAACCCGGAAAATAAAAGGGCAAGTTTGTATATTGAAGCCGGAACAAACGAGTTTGTCTTCGTACTCCGATTTTACGAAATTATTTTTTACCGGGTAGGTCACGAAAAGAGGATCCAGGAAGGTTGCGGATACCGTTGTAAATCACATTCGTGAAGATAGGATCTGGTCATCGTTCGCTTCTATTGACGGGAGACAATTTTTTTTTTTTTTGTTTTTGAATCTCCTAAACATGAAGGAGAACCATTAGGCGTCTCTGGCAATACACTCAAAGATCTGGAAGTGAAATGATCGACCAATAGCCTCATCCCCGACGTTCCGGGCACAGGAAACGCCGGAGGTCGACGACGTTACGCGGCCGAGTGCGGAAACCGGGGCCAAACTCGATTCTCGCTCCCATATTTCTACCTCGCTCCGAACCGGAAGATACATCTAGATAAATGCGGCGAAACGTGCCAGAGCGCGGCGTCCCGTTCTGCCGTTGCTGCGACCAGAACTACCCCACTTCGCCGTCCATACCCAATGCGGTAAATCTATTGACCAACGATGCTCCTCGGCAACTCGTTCGTCCAACCGCAGGACAACACTTTGCTCGGCGCTTCCTCCCCGGTCGGATCGTGGAAAACGTTTCAAGATTTACCGACACGTCACCCGCTACACCTTTCGCCACTTGGCTCCCTCGGCGCGGCCAGCCGATATACCTCGGAATTGCACCAGCGGTGTGCTGATGGGGGAAAAAAAAAATGAAACCGCTGGAAGTCAAGCGCCTTCCGACAAATTCTGAATACGAAAATAAGAATTTTCGACATTATTTGATTTCACATGCAAACTAGGGAATCAAAGAGGTACGAGTCAACGATATAGTCAGACGCCCGAGTTCGAAGAGTCGTCTGCATCGAACCGCAGAAAAGTTTAGTGGAGAGTGAGAAAAAACGCGAGAGACAAAAAAAAAGCGTAAAGGATGGGATTGCTGATGCGACGGAGATTTTGCCGTAGACCTGACGAAGCCAATGGCGGGAGGGTGGGAGGGGGTGAGAGCTCCTGAATATTCAATTTAACGAACGGCAAGAGAGCGAATCGGGCACGACGACTGGCGAGGTTGGGGCTGCTGCGGTGGGATAGAGGTACATAGACGAGGAGAAAGGGAGGGGTTGTAGCCGAGGGTAGAGTCCCGAGGTGCTGATGAAACATTTCGCGAACCTCCGGAACGCAAACATCGAAGTTGATTTTATCAGCGCGCGAAACACACGTAGATGGTGAATGCGCGCGTGCATATGCATGCTTGGAACAGAGGTCGCGCGACACCCCCCTCCGAACTCCCGTGTTCTCTTCTCTCTGTTCGTACGAATGGTCAGCGCGAACGAGAGCTGTTTTAGTGGTTCACTCTTTGACCTGGCTATTCAGCCACTGCAATTCAGCGGCGGCCTCATTTGAAGTCTCGGCAAATTCTGCTTTACGTGGTGTTTGAAAAAAATTAATGAAAAAAAAATTTGTGAAGCTTGAAAGAGCGAAATTTAGCATGGAGAGTAATTCCGGATGATATGAGTAATCAAAGTAGGTTTTTCGAAAGACGATGCGATAAGATCTAAACGGAGCAATTACTTCTATGCTTAATCTTAAGGTAGGAGGGATGTAAAAGGATCTTAACGTTTTTATTACTACTTGGGTGTTAATGGATCAATTAAACAGCCATAGAGACCCGGGTGATATGGCTAGTTGATAATATTTTCAAATTAACGCCACCACCGATTCGTGCATTCAATTCGTTGAACCTTCTGTAATATTCAACATTAACATCTATGCTGGGAGAAGGATGTTGGAACAACTAACAAGTTATATTGTCAATTTCGACCACGCACCATCGTACAACTGCGCTACACCATAGTAGTATGTGAAATTATCACAGGGGCCATAGCGATTTTTTCCCAAACCGTAATGGTCATTTTTCGAGACGGCGGGTTCGTAGAATTTTGCGTATCAGGCCAAGAATTTCGTGGTTAAAGCTACGAGTTTCGTAGATTAAAACCGAGAACTCCGTGGAGAATGGTAAGAATTTCGTAGATTGAAACGGAGAATTTCGTGGGTAAAGCTAAGAATTTCGTGAGAATTGCGTGATCAAATTTTTTGAATGTATCTATACATAAAAAATGTGTGTTCCACATAATGTGGCGGTGTGACCTGCAAATCTAATACAAACAGGTCGCGATCACAACGCCACCGATTACTATATTTTCCAGTAAGAAGAAATTATATTCTATCGAAAATTGCGGAATATTCGGATAATATGTATGATAGCAAAAGTTAGCACTTTTTCTAGCAGTATGTGTTAAGTTTAATACGAATATTTGCCGCGATGTCGCTGTACTTTCCATATACTTAAAAGTTCTGTCGGCTTTTATCAGATTTATCGTAATTTCCACCAATTTATTTTCTTAATCAATATACACTGTACAAAAATGGTAATTTGTATGTATCGGACTGGAAGTTTTTATGCCAAAACTGATTCACTAAATTTGCAGTACAATTGTGCTGAAAAATTAACGTCCTTTCGCAATAAAATCAATGTAAATTATTAAAAGAAAAAAGTACTTCTGAAATTTGCAATATACTGTGCATTATTTTATTAACCGCAACTCTATATGAAATTTAATATAACCAGTTTATGAATAAAAACTTCCAGTAACAATACATTAAACTTGATACGATTTTTTTACATTATAGAGTGGCTTACTGCGATTGCACAATACATTTTTTAAAGCTTTATACCCCGATTTCCGTTATTAAAAAAAAAATTTACCGTACCATCCGAAATTGTCCTGTGCGAGGAAAGCGCAACGTAATTAGCGTTTAAACGAGCCCGACGTCAATTGAATTCGATCGGATGTGATAAACGTGTGTCTATTATTATCCTCCAGTTATCTCCATTGGTACGTACACATGTTAGTACGATCGTGCGCCACGGTAACAATGTAAACAACAAGAGAATCGTCCCTCGTTATAAATACTAACGAGGTAATGTTTTCATACGATCTGTCCGTACGACGCATAATGGACCATATTTACACGCGTCGGGTGTGCGGACTAGTGCTCCGCACTCAGCCAGTCCGACAATAGCGGCATTAATTTCGATAATCCAGCAATCAAATTCGCTTCCGATACTCGTTCCCCGTAAAATTTTTGCACTCGGGCGTAAGCGAAAATCCCCGCTTATCAAGGGATATCATTTCCGCGGCATTCCCTCGCATCTTCGTCCCTTTCGTCGCGTATCTTTCGTCACGTCGTTTCGCCCCGGAGCGCATTGACGCGAGCGTTAATTTACCCGAAAGCTCGATGCATTGGGTGTCGCGCTAATGCGAACGACAAATGGAATCGATACAGAGCTGCGGCTTCTGTACCGTTGCGCTATAACTCACCGGGAATAACGTACAAAATCTGTCACGGACTCGGTCGAACGGATCTCCATTAGAATCAGAGCGATGGATATTCCGGTTAAAGCCACATGCGCCGCTTCGAGGTCGCCGCTTTCATCCCTTTGGATTTCCGCAGCGGCGCATCCTCTTTCGTCCCCGCAGCCCCACGACACACCGGGACTTTGATCGCGTTTATTTCTCGTTTTACTAAACGACTGAAAAATTGTCGCACTGCGAACGAAATTCCGTTTGGGTTAGTTACGCTCGTTCGTGTATCCCGTTGAATACCGGTGGCAAAACAACGCCGGGCGGCCCCGAAGCTCTGTGGGTACGAGGGGGATGAAACACTTTGGCGATAATCCGTCGAGGCTTTTTGACCGGTCACGGGGGAGTCGGGGAAACTGATACGCGGAATACACACCGGGCCGGGGTTGAACCCCGTCATAAATTTACGACTCGTTCGGGCGGACGATCACCGTGTGTGCGCGCTTCACGGCAGTGCTATAACGCTTTCGAACCGCGATGTAGCACTGTGACGATCGGAAAACAAGGATAAATAGGGAACACCGATTGTGTACAGACTGGATGGGCTCTCGGGGGAGCGTATCGGAGACGGGACAGAATTCGCATAATTACTTATTTAGAGTTGAAATTGAACGCTAGCGCTGTTGCGTTTCACCTACGGGAGACCTTCGGTGCTTTTTGGCCTTTGCCCATCTGTAATTCGTTCTTCCTGTTACCCCGTTAACCCGAGCGAAATGTATTTATATGAAGAGAGAGGGGGAAAATATGGATTTTCAGGACTTCGCTAAAGTAAACACATTCCTTGGACCATAAAAAAAAATCGTATGTAATTTAATTTACTGTTACTTTTTATGCTACTGGTAAGTTTTTGTGCATAAATTTGTATATTAAATTTCATGTACAATTGTGATGAACAATTAACGTACAGTATTTTGAGAACTTTAGAAATACTTTACTTTAACTTTATAGTAAAAGTACTTTAAATTCAATAGTTTACTTTAATTTAACTGCAAAATTCCATTAATTGTTCATTACATTTACACATTAAATTTAATGTACCAGTTTGTGCATAAAAACTTACAGTATTAAATTTAATTTACGGCATTACAATTTACGATTTTTTTAACAATGTACAACATAGGCGGTAAATCGCATATTATTGATCAGTGATCATTATTAACTTGTGTGCATATGCGGCACCGTTTCATTACACGCTAGAGAGTAATAGGGCTTATTACTCCCTCTGGAAGCCCTGTTAGACCCAGAGAAGTAATGGTCATTCGCGAATATGACGATTTTTAGACGCAAGAAGAGCGGATTTTCACCTCATGTGATTTCTTCGCATTCGGCAAAAATCGCGCACTTCTCTCCCTTGTAGCATAATATAGTAATTATATTTTCAAAAACCGACAGCGTTAGGTGCGCGATTGGTGTGTGGCTTCGGCGGTCTCCCGAGTCAAGCAGCTTTGTTTGCGTCCAGTAGATGGATGGGTGACCGCTCAGCCCCACACCGGCTTGCACATTGAATGTTGAGCGGCAGGCCAGTTTTCCCGAGATCTTGATGTTGAAATATCGAGGAATCAGTAAAATATAGGGCCGTCTGTACCGGCACAGGTTTTCCGCAGTTTCCCCGTGTCCTCGGCAAATGCGGTACAGTGTAGCTAATTCGGCTGCGGACGCACTGGAAGTTAGGTAGCTTAGTGAAGTGCGGGTAGAGAGTGATAGGGGGGAAAGGGACGGGTTACGTAAGAACCCGAGAAGGGTATACGATGGACCATACAAAAAATAAAAATAAAAAAATACTAATACTTTTATTTTCAGGAAAATATTGCCGGACCAAAATCATAAGGGCATATTTTTCCGTATGTAAGAATATAAAATAGGCCTTTCTGGTTTTTGTGGCGCGATATATTTTTCGGTTTTTTTTTTCGCCTCTGCAAGTCACTTTCGGTGCAGTCGCAGAAGCATCCACGTAGGAACTCCAGTCACGAGGCATCAGTTGCAGATAAATCAATATAAAACGAAAGTCGGAGCGGCTTATTAACAGATCTATCGCTTCAGCGCTATCTGGCCGTTTTACCGATTCCCCCGTTCGCCATTCAATTCCCATTTGGTCGATCCGTAACGCACACAAACGGCAAACACACCGACGGCTGCCGTTCGACGCACGAACATTTTCACCGATAAGACATTAAATAATTCCGCTCTGCCCTCCTATCGAAACCTGATAAAGTGCAGCAGCGAGCAACAAGAGGAGTACGAACGATTGGAAACCAGGCAGCGGCGCACCGAACGTCGATACAGAGAGTGAATAATTTTTGTGGGAATACTACGCGTTTCCGTTCTCGATTCTCCTCCAGTGACTTCTACTTTTTCGTACCCTCGATGAAATAATGAAAATTGATTATTTTCTCGCACCAGAGCAGAACAGAGCAGTTACAATAGAATCAGTTAGTTATTTCGAGATCTCGGTAAATCGTATCCTTCGACGAGATAACTTTCAACGACCGTTCATAAAAACACGCTGAAGAGATATCGAGGCGCGATGGACCTCGGGTAATAGAAATAGACGAACGGTATCGTGAAAAAGAAAAAAAAAATGCGACAAAAAATAAAATCCAAAAAAAATAGACAAAGGTGGCGAGCGAGGGAGCTTGCGGTCATGAAGGCCAATGCACACCTTCGACAGAACCGCCCAGCTTCCGCGACTCCTCGTCGGCGTGTGACGCTTTGTCGTTATTGTCTCGCCCGCGGGAGCGGATATCGACGTAACCCCCTTTCATTTCTCGTCAATTCTGCCCGATGCAACACCCGGTTGGATTACCACGAGGCACATGCACACGCTACTTTGTAACGGTGTTGCGGCGCCTGGAGTGGGAATCAGTATTCATAATCCGCGTCGACGCGGTCAATCGATCATGGACGATACAAAGAATAATCATGTTCGATGATACAGAAGGGGCGAGCCGTGGAACAAAGGATTGAGAAGAAGAGATTATGTATTGACCGCATTGGCAAGTAACGGGGTCTGTTAAAAAAAAAAGATATATATATATATATTATTTTTATTTTTATTTTTATTTTATTTTTATTTTTATTTTTATTTTTATTTCTTCATGATTTCACCAAAATATTTCTAAGTTACTAAAATATTTTTTCGAATACTTATTTGAACGTTCCTGCCCGAATATTTAGTAGGTCAACCAACTTTTTCTCAGTATATTCATTATGTAGTAAAAACATAGAAAGATATTAAACCATTTCTCGTTTTTCCACTTCCTGCATATTGTCGTATAACTGAGTGGTAGTGTCTCGCTTAAAAAATCATTTTTTTAAGTACTTGACGTCGAGACGCTGCCGCGGCTCTCGATATAGAAGTGACAAAGAAAAAACGAGAAACACTGTGCACTGCAAAGCCGAGGCAGAAAGCCACAAAAAAAAAATCCGACAAATTTACCTAAATTAATGAGAGAGGTATCCCATTTTGCCAGAACTGCAATTTTTCTCGGATGCTCTGAATAATTACTAAAAATGTCCATTACATTTTTTCCAGACCCTAAACTCGTTAATTTCTTATGGCTGGCGGGTTTTGGGCCGCTCTTCCCAACGGCATATATTGAATAGTTTTGATTGAAATGAATTGCATCAAAACTTTAATCAATTTCGCTTTGGCACCGTACCTCAGGTCTCTAAATTTTATGCCCGCGTGCACCAGTCGGAATGCTGCATGTGTCGCGTACGCCGGCGCAGCATACACGAACCATGCAGGCAAGGCGGGATTTCATTGGAAAATAGTCCGCAGTCAGTGGTCTCCGGGATCTTTGGAAGAGTCGTTTAGCGGGGTACTATTTGCCCTGGCTGGACCGTACCAGCGATATTCCACCGTCGGTGTGGGTATGAGAGTAATGCGTGTATGGACGATATGTACGTACACCGATATGAGGATGCCAGTGTGAGCTGTACGGTAGATTTGCTGAAGCTCGAAATCGCGTCGAGCAGCAGCAGCAGCAGCAGCAGCAGCGGAGTGTATGACGGGATAGCCAACCCCGATGTAAAATGCAATTCAGTTTGGCCCGGACACTGGCCGCTGTTGTTTGCTTTCTGATTGAAGCATTGTACGAAGGTAAATTGACATCGGGGAACTATGGCGAGCCAGGGTGGAAAGCCTTTTGTGACGAAGAGTCACGTACCTCGGTCAGGCAAACGCGATAGCGAGTCCACCGGACGAAAGCTCCGATGCGATTGAGAAGGTAAAGCTTTAACGTGCCGAGCGTCGAAGCGACGGTGTACCTGACGAGAACTCGATCAACCTTCCACGCAACTTTCTCTCACGACTGGCACTCCAACTTCGGAGCGAAGTAAACACAAAAGTATTGCACTCGAATGGAGAAGAGAGCGTTAAAGCATAAAATCGATTGTGGAGCCCAACCAACTGCGTACTTGATTACGCACCGAGCATTTCAGATACACTAGACACGCACCTAGCGTTTTGAATACGCACTGAGCGTTGACCCAACCAATTACGTGCTTGGCCCAATCGATTTGGTTGGCAAAGGGCGCGTGATCGGTCAAACCAGCTCGGTTTGTTGGCTCAACCAAGTAAATCGCCCGAAGCGCACTTAACCACCCAGTTGGTTGGGTCAACTAATTATTTTCCTCCGTGAAGAAAGGAGTGCTTCGTCTCGCCGACGGGCGGCTATACGGACCGTAAAGAACAAGGCAAACTCCAGCTTACCAGGGCGGTTGTAATTGTCGGCTTTGGAAATACGTGTTCGCGTACCTCGGCCAATTTCGCAAGATGAAAAGAAGAGCCTGACAGTGAAGATCTCCCGGAATGAATTCGCCAACAAATTGAAACGACAGCGTTACATTAAATCTCGAATAAAATGGCAGCTTAAGAGTTGAGACACATAGACGTTGAAGCTGTTAGAGGGCGCACGTGCCGCCGGCGAAAACATCACGGGACTACTAACGAGGTATCTGGCCTCTGCCCAAGGCGAAAATTATCACTTGCGAAATCGTCTCGGCTCTTTATTTCGTGTCGAAAATACGTGTATAACACCGTGTTCGCGCGGGGTACGTAACGGTGAAGGGGATACAGCGGTAGCCGGACGATGGAAAAGGGATCGTCCGGGACGAATGTCCTCGTCACGTCCGTGGAGCGTATATAAACGTAGGAGGTACGAGAGTCGAGGGATTCGTCGGGAGAGCCAGCGGCAGCCGAGAAGGGTAGCGTAAGGATGGAATGGCCGAGCGTCGTAGAAACGCGACGGTCGTCGCGAGGCCTTCCAAGTCAAGGCTTGTGATTCCTTTCTTCTTTCTTGTTCTCCGGACGGTGGGCGTACGTATACAGTCGGTCCGGACTGCTCCCACGGGGCAGGCTACTATCATAACAACGTTTTCTCGGATGCACGTGGAATACGGTAACAACGCTATCGCGCGCGTCCCTTTACGACGAGATACCGGTTTCCATCGTACAGCAAGAATCTCTCCCCCTCTCGCGTTACACACTGAGAGGGATACGGGAGAAACTGCGGAAAACGGGCACGTGCCCGATCTCTGACTTTCTTTCTCGTTTCCGTCTTACTTCCGGTTTTCTCTCCTTAAGAGTCCCGGCATCGAAGCGGAATATACAGGTATCGTCCGAATATCGCTATCGGTGAGGATCCGGATCGCTGGAAGAAATCGGGCACCGGTAGAATCCGGAGAAGGCCTGGCGACGACTTTCCAGGACCCTGTCAGGCCCCGATGTAACGCTCTAAAATTTTTATTGGGGATGGTATTTTATGCAGATGCCTGGACGATATCCGTCGAACGTTATACCTATGACGATGTTATGTTTATGCAAATACCGTTCCAAGCTACAACCGAAGATCTCAGAGAACACGGCTAAAGCCCGCTAAAGCGTTAATCTATGCCGTTGCGATACACATATTCTCAATTTTAGGAACACGTAAATTCTCGAGTCAAACGTCGGAAGTACATGATTCAGCGGTAATGCGTTAGATGAGGGATGGAGATACATTGGGAGAAAGAAGAGCTATTAATCCGTCCTTTAAACGTTCGAATATCGCTATAGCCGAGTATCCGGATCTCTGGTAGACATTTTAGAGCGTTACATTGGGCCCTGTCAGGGCGTTTCCTGGATCTCATCAGGCCCCGATGTAAGGCTCGAAAATTTTACTAGGGATTATATTTTAAGGAGGGAGTCTCGCTGCGCGCTGACTTCGCATAAGTTCGACAACAATAAGAGAAAATTGCAAGTACTTCTTGATGGTGGTAAAATCTGAAAAAATTATGTATACTATAGGTACTAAGAAGATTAATTTTGTATAATAATAATTGCAAAATGTTATTAACAAATTCATCAAAAAATTAATTGGTTAACAAATTTTTGTTCTATAAAAAAAAATAAAAAATCAACGATTAGATAAAAATCTGAAAAAATGCATACGTATTCAGAAAAATTAACGAATCATTTTCATAAAAAAAAAAGTTTTGTTACCGGGTAATTTGTTAACCAATTAATTTTTTGATGCATTTGTTAATAACATTTTGCAATTATTATTATGCAAAATTAATCTTCTCAGTACCTTTAGTATA
>JAPYZC010000376.1:0-49285 GCA_030522665.1 Ichneumoninae sp. A BG-2022a
TGCACATTTTTCCATGTAAAAAACAAGAAAAATCAAAATAAAGATAAAAATCTGAAAAAATTCATACGTATTCTGAAAAATGAACGAATCATTTTTATTTAAAAAAAATTGAGAAATCACACATTTTGATGAACAATTTTTTTTTCAACAATTTGTTAATAACATTTTGAAATTATTATTCTGCAAGACGAATCTTTTCAGTGCCTATAATTAGTATGGATTTTTTCAGATTTCTGTGACATTGGGAAGTGTTTGCAATTCTTGCCCGAATTTTTCGAATTTAGGCAAAATGAACACCACTCCCTCCAACCTCCTTAATATTTCTTTTTCTGTCGATGAAGAATGTTTACTGAAATGATTTAAAATCTGAAACGAATATTTGTGGCTCGCAGTGGCTTGCAGTGCGAAGTAAAATTTTCTAAGAGGTCGATGACCCTTGGCCCATTCTCTGAGGATAGTTCGTGCACCATATTGGGCTGCGGTTCTCCATCGCTTCGGTTTACGTTTTTCTTTCAAATACCTCTTGTCTTTGCAGACTAATTTTTTTATTTTCATTTATTTTTCAAAATAAATCTACGACGAGGTATGTTATATCCAACCCCGCGGATTTCGTCTCTATAAAGAAACAGTTTCCCGTTCCCTCGCTCGCCCATCCCCGGTTCGCCTTTTTCCGTCTCCGTTCTTTCCGCGCGCCGCCCGGCAATACTGAAAATATCCATCGTGTTTTTCTTGCCCCGCGCGGGCCTGGCCGAGAGACCGGTGTGTATACGTTTTTGCAGGGAGCGCGGAGTCTCCAATTGGCGGATATGATACACGCAGCGCCGAGGCAATTTCTTCTCCACCGCCGCAGCCGATCCGGAATATATATTCGACGTCGAGTTCCGTTACTTCGGGAAATGGAAACTCTCGAGATGTGCGCCAAGTCGATGAGGCAATCGGGAACCGCGGACCATATATACCCGGGGATCTTACCATCTCGGAAGAGGAGTAAAGAAACGATGGAGAGCTGCCGCGATGTGCCCGACGATCGTCTGCCCGGGCTCTCTCCCACCTCTCCGCGTCCCCGTGATTGTACAGAGTGCATGCCAAAGTTCAAACCACGAGGAAAAGTCACTCTCCCTACCGGCGACGGGAGAAAGATAGAAATGTTTGAAAAATATTTGCGTCCCTCTCGGGTCCCCTCATCCCCCCCTTCCGCCCCCTTACGAATTCATGAAAATGCACCGCACGTAAGAAACGAATGTACAAGTAGATTTCCAGCGACAAGGAGGAACGAGCGAATTCAAGGAAGGTAACGAGGTCTGTCTCGGAGTTGACGGCATAAATTCACCGCCCTCGAACGCAAAGGTACGGTAAAGAAATGTATTTCGCCTCGGGTGAGGAGGGAGCAACGAAAATAGAGATTTTTCGAAGTAGATTTGACAATTAGGCATCTGGCAGAGAGGTAACGGCGGTCGGCTGCACCGCGTAGTCGTGGCTAGCGCGGCAGACGAAAATATCCGAACAAATTGACTCTTCCCGGTCTTCCTGTACAAGCCGGGCCTGCTCCTCGCCTACTCCGAGCGAAGTTCCGAGAGGTAGTTCCGGCTCTCCGCCGCCCTCGGCGCTGCTGTCGGCTCGCTACGGCGTACCGAGAAAATAAAACACGTGAAAGCGTTTAGTTTCGCCCGCAGGGAGGAAGCCGCATCGCTCCGACGCGTCCAGCGGGACAACGGGAGAAGCCGGCGCCAAAACCCTACCGACACACGTTCCTCGATGTTTCTCTCGTGCCCACGAGACCTCTACGGTATCACACACTCTTTCTCTTCTACGTGAAAAAACTCCGTAAGACAAACGGATTTTACGCTCTCCGACCTCTGGCTCGCCGAAACGTTGCGCGGGACAAAAGAAACTCATAACAGCTGTGGAACTGATTCTATCCGATTCGATAAACTCGTGGGATCGTCGCTGCGTCCACCGGAGAAGCAATGTAAAAGCTTCGGGGACTTTCATTTTTATCTATTTACTTTTTATTTTTTAGTCGCACGAAGCTGGAAACTTTATCGAAAAAAAGAAAATGTACGCGACGATACGCCTTGGAATAAAATAACCGGATCGTTTTTCTTTTTTTTTTATTTTCTCTTTTTCTTCTACCGTCGTACTTATGTCATAGTACTTTCAGACACAGGGCGTAACAGGATCTTCAATATCGGCAAATGAATTATTATTAACTTTTTCGGTGAAGTTACGGGAAATAATTTGTTTGTCCTAGATTTATTTTATTCTTTTAAAGTTTCCTTTGTCTCCGTTGAAGTCTTCGTTCCGCTCCCAGCTGTAAGCGAAATTTATCATCCCATTTTTTTCATTTCACCTTTTTTTCACTCCCTCACGCATTTTATAGTACTTTCGCTCAGGGGACGTACCAGGATTTTGAACATCGGTACATGATTTTTTTTTCGCTGAAGTTATGGAAAATAATTTTTTTGTCCGAGATTATTTTTTTATTATTATTATTTGGTACCTTTTTGGTTGTCTCCGTTGAAATCTTCGTTCCGCGGCCAGCGAGCGAAATTTATCATACCGGGCAATTTCACGGGATGTTATCCTGCGGGTCGTTGCCGATGATCTCTCCTCTCGTCAGGCCCTCGGGCGATCTCCACCGTTCTCGGGCCTATCCCTTTCTCGCGTCATGAATAAAACAGTTCCCTCGAAATTTTTATCCCGGCCTTCCGCCGTGTTGTTATATATCGCTCGTATCGCTTCGCGCATCGTCGAATTTTTCTCGCATCAAACCTTACGGCAACTGCCGATTGGCTGTCAAGGTCAGAACAGCGGATGATTTTTATTTCCTGTCCCTGCGGACTCCGGGCTCTCCCTCGCTCTTGTACTGCGGGATGAAAAGTAATGAAAAAAAAAAATACAACGGAATTTTTCGAGCACGCGTCGAGCCGGGATGATGCGTGACAGACACGCGTTTGTCACGCCCGGTGACTTTCAGCCGTCTGCCCGGGCAAAACACGCCGGCATATCTATGGGCCTGAGAACGAAACGGGACGCGACCTCTGAGAGGTACGCTCGTTGTCGTACGTGCCCCCGGTCGAACGAACTTTACTTTTTTTGCCCTCACACTTTTTCGTAAACAACTAAAATAGACCCGACGATCTTCGGTGGCTTTTTTTTTAAAGAGCGTAGAGGCGCCTGGTCGACCGGCGAATTTTTCGCTGCAAGTAGCGTACAGACATCCAGATCAGTTTTTTAGTTACTATTTTTTTTATTCTACAACAATTTTTCGACCAGAGATATTTACTCGTTGATGTTCGCGTAAAGATCTGGAGTCGACAGTTTAAAGTTCACTCGTACTGATTACGCCGGATAAATAATAAAAAGAAAGTAAAGGAGCAATTTTTTTACGGTGTGTGTTTTTTTAACGGATGTTGGAACGGCAAAAAAGGGGCCGAGAGAAATATCTCGCGAATGAAACGAAATGAAAGGACACGTCGGCGGCACGAGCCACCACAGGAAGTCCGGATTTGAAACAAAAGCTACTGGTAGAGTCGCCCGAGTAGCTTCGTCGCTGCGGGAGCGGCGAGATGCTTGTTAGAGGGAAGTCAAAAAAGACTCGTTAAACACCGAGCCCGGTCCCTCTGACTTATGAGGTCTCTTTGGCAGCCGCCGTCGCGGTCGCACCGAAACCAAAGGTCCGGACCGAAAAAAAAGAGGAAAAAAATCCGGAAAACGTTCCCCGGTCCTGATGTCAGGAAATTATTCTACCATTTGTCTCGAATCCCAAGACGGCAAGGAAAGTGAGAATAAAAACCTTAAAGCCGCGACTTTATCTTCGACTCCTTCTCCCATTGTTTTTTTTTTTTTTATAGTATTTTTTTTATAGCCGCGCAAGCCTCTCGTGGCTTAAAAGGGTATTTTTCTCGCAGAGTTTGAATGTCGTTCGAGACAGATCGTTTATTTCAGCGAACGTCAACAATCGGATGGCTGTACGGCTTTTCTCGAGAATTGTGAACGACTATATTATGTTATCGACAAATCCATCATCGATCCTACAGTAGTCCTTGTTTTACAAATTTGTTTTCTCCACATCTCAGGATATTTTTGTGGCATATTTTCACCCTTGGTTATTCAAGTGTTGGAAATATTACTCTTAGATTTTCTCCGAAATAAAGAAACTATATATTCATTTAATTTCGTCAATAATATAAATTAAAATCAGATTAATTTTATTGATTAACATTTTTTTCAATCGTTATTGAATACTGTATAGTTATCGCGCTCGCAGTTCCGGAAAGGTTATACCGGTCGCCACTCGGACTTTAATGGATTTCCCAGCCTTCGACCGGAAATGCGAGCGAATGAGCGTGTCATACTGCTCATTATATGCCCTACGACCAGAGTCGAAAATTGCAGTCCAGTGCAGCGTCAAAGTGTGCTGAAAATGCAATTCTATGTTAGCTCCAAAGCTCGATTAACACAGGGTTCCCCATGTGTTATTCGAGCTTTGGCATTATATGCGCCGACTTCATAGGAATTTTCGTCGAATTTCTCCGAAATAAAAGAAGATTGTACTATTAATTGCGATAAAAAAAAACAATAAATTCGTTTAACTACGTAAAATAATATATTTTTCATGTCTGTAAGGCGAGCCGGCCCAATTTTACTTCTCGCATTAGTGCGAGAAGTAAAATTGGGCCGCAAAAATCTTCTGCATTCGTTGCGAAAAATATTAAGCGATACAAGTGTCGTATTGCGAATATTATACGAAGAGTGCGAAGTGGGTTGCCCTCGCCGCACTCGCACCACAGGAAGCACCCTCGGCTCGTGGTTCCTGCGGTGCTTGTGCGACTCGTGCGACCACCTTGTATAATGTTCGCTTTACCGCACTTATCTCGCAATAACCTGCGTATAATGTTCGCTTTACCGCACTTATCTCGCAAAGCACCATAATAGAAATTCATCAGTAATATCAGTGATATTGAATCGTATGAATTTTTGTAATTAAGATATTATCAATCATTATTGAATACTATATAATTGTTGCGCTCGCAGTTCCGGCCGGGTGATATCGGTCGTCACTGTGACTTTAATGGATTCCCCATTCCCCACGTCCGGACATGCGAGCGGACGGGCGTATCGTATTACTCATAATATAGCATAGGACCAGAGTCGAGAATTGCGGTCCAGTGCAGCGTAAAAGTGTGCGGAAAATGCAATTCCACATATACCGTTGAACGTGTGTTAAATCCGGCGCAACGCGCGCCGCTCTATACATCTCCCCGTTGGTTGGCACGAGATATCACAAAGGAGTTTCGCTCTCTTCTCGATCCTCCGGGAATTTCTCGTGGCTTTCGCGCCCCATCGAGCGGAATTATCGAACTATGGAGTTCGCGGTTAAATGCGAACGTTCGGGAAAACCGGTGTATATCCGACGATCGTTCGGACGGGCGAAGTTCGCTGTTTCGCAAAAGCGAACGAGAGACTCCGCGGCCCTCATCGCTCGGACCGAAAGTTCGAACGATACCGAGGCTCTTCCCTACCTGCGGTCACGATTTATACCACGGCGTGTGGCACGATGCGTGAAAAATTGAGGCAAGCTCGACCATCAAAGAGGCCCCCGTACAGAAGTCTCCCCCCGGAGTTTAACGCGACGTTATCTCTCATCCACCCCCCCCCCCCCCCCTCCAACTCAACCCTCCTCTCCCCGCTCCGGTCTTTCTCTCTTACCTTCCGCTCGGAGTTATATCGCTGTCGTATTAAAGTTGCTTATAATTTATCGAGCGAACGTTTCACGGCTGTATGACCATTAAATCGAGCGGGTAGAGAGAAAAAAAAGAAAAAAAACCCATTGAGAAACTCCTTTTTCTCTATCTCGGGAAATTTTTTGTTAACGTGAAGAATCGACGATGATGTATCACCGACCGCAAACATTAATCGATTTTTCATCACCTTTTTTTTACCAATATATGTAACCGGATATGAGTCAATTACAGATAATTTTTTTTTTCTTTTATTTGGGACGATTATTTAATGTATTTAATTTTTTTTCCATCGATATTCATTGAATTTCACGGTAGGGAAGACGCGCCGGTATTGATATATTTGTGTGTGTTAATTTTAGCGTCGGCGAGAGCTGTTCACACGCGCGCGTGCTCAATCCACTTGGCTGATTAAACAATACTAATTGTGCGATAATACAATTCCCGCTCCGCCCGTATACATCGGCTAGATAGGAACTCGATGAACCTATAGGATAGATTATTGGTCTTCGAACGACCCGATATTTCGATAAGCCTGACTCCCTGCCATTTCCCGCGGGTGCATGGAACCCTCGTGAACTATACTATAGAATCTGCAATTAGACGATGCGGTATGCCCTTTCGATACCGTCCCGGTATCGCCGCTCTTGCCGTTGTTGCTGAGAGTCCGAAGGATCGATGAAGCTAAATTTTACTCTGGTCTGGTTCAAATTTCTGGGAATTATGCCGAGCACCAATACGAGCCGGAAAAGGCCTGATGAGATTCCGATCTAACGATAAAAAATTTCAACACGCATTGCAGTTTCGTCTGACCAATGGAAAAGAGGCGATCTCCCTGATGGAAGTACCGCACGGGGCCTGTAATGGCCCAGCGTCGGCGAGTGTTTACCCAACGTTGACTGACCGGTCCACCGTGTCATTCCCATCAGGGCTTGTTAGATATTATTATATCGAGGTAAATAAGTTACCGGAGACGTTGGTCCCATACATTCCGAGCATGGGCACCGGGAAAGAATTAACTTCACCAAAGGTTGCTGTACGCTCGCATTATGACCATTCGATACCGTCCCGGTGTCGCTGGTCTTGCCGGTGCTGCTGAGAGTCCGAAGCATCGAAGAAGCAAAATTTTTCCCTGGCCTGGTAGAAATTGGAGTGAATATCAAGAGCATTCTCAAGAGTCGGTAAAGGCCCAACGCGATACCGATCTAACGATAAAAAATTTCAACACGCATTGCACCCAGAAAAAAAATGTATTTGACGGCCACCGTTTATTTGGTTTAGGTAAAATATTTATTTGATTAAAAGAAATATTTATTTAAATTAAGTAAATAATTATTTGAATGAAATAAATATTTATTTAAATCAAATAAATATTTTACTTAAACCAAATAACCGGTGGCCATCAAATAAATGATTTTTCTGGGTGTGCAGTTTCGTCGGACCAATGGAAAAGAGGCGATCTCCCTGATGGAAGCGCCGCACGTGGCCTGTAATGGCCCAGCGTCGGCGAGTGTTTACCCAACGTTGACTCACCGGTCCACCGTGTCATTCCCATCAGGGCTTGTTAGATATTACTATATCGAGGTAAATAAGTTAGCGGAGACGTTTTTCACATAAAATTTGAGCATGGGTACTAGGAAAGAATTAACTTTAAAAAGGGTTGCTGTACGCTCGCATTATGACCTTTCCATACCGTCCCAGCGTCGCTGGCCTTGCCGCTGTTGCTGAAGGTCCGAAGGATCGATGAAGCGAAATTGTATCCGGGTCTGGTAGAAATTTAAGTGAATTGCATTCATAAGGGCCGGAAAAGGCCTGATGAGATTCCGATCTAACGCTCACGTGTCGTAGCTTCGTTTGATCAATTGATAGCTCTAATTGGAGCGCCACACGAGCCCAGTAATGGTACAGCGTCGGCCAGTGTTCCGTCAACAGCCGCCCGCACCGGTCCTGTATGATATTCCCACCAGGGCTCGTTAGTTATTCTTCCATCGAGGTAAATAATTTACCGGACAGATTAAAGTTTGAGCATGGATACTGCGAAAGAATGAACTTTACCAAGGGTTGCTGTACGCTCGCGTTGCGTGTACGCCCAAGTACCAGGAACCCCCCGGCGAGGTGGATCGCACGAGGAGAAAGGGCACCGGGAGAGTTCACTTTTATCGTGGAAACTGCGAGAGGTTTATCACAGGCCACGGTATCATTTACGCTTCCGCGCGGCATTATGTTTGCCTCTCGTTTGCCCCCATGCAGTCACGCTCCCCCTTGCGTAATTGAATTATCAATTTTGCCGCCATCCTATCTTCGTCGCAGTTGGAGCGTAACGCGGAAACCCAGCCTACGGGGCTTGCACGACACGGTACGCTCGGACGGCCGTGCGGCCTCAGCGTACCGAATAAACATCTCTGTTTGCCTCCCTCCTATGGTAACGAACAATTTTTTTTTACATTTTTTTTCCCCAAAATCAAATCGGAATACGAATGAAAAATAATAAAAAGTATTTACTCGTGGTGCAATATTTCGATATCTCGATATCCCGGGGGTGTTCGAACACACATATTTATACAATCCAGCATACACTCATATTTTTTTATTTTTCGAGATTTCATTTTTTTAATATTTATTTTTATACAATAGTCCGCGGAACGATTATGTATCAACAGCAAAAGGGAGTTATCATGATGGTAATAATTTCATGATTTCGATTATTTTGCTGAAAAATTTGAATTTTTGGTTGAAATTGAATTTTGTCGTAGATTTAATTGGAAAAACAATTAACTTATCAGTTTTGCGAATAAAAATCTTGGCGCAAATTTATCGCTAGCAGCAACGTTCGGTACGCATCTGCGGTGGGCAAATAATTAACTGTCGATGTTAAATTTTAATTCGAGCTCTAATTCCACAGCGAATCGCTCCTCGCGGTGTACCTTGCGGTTTACTTTTCGAAGCGAAACTGGAGTGATTAAAATGAAACCACTCTCCCCCGTGCCCGGTGTACAAATACAGTTAGGGTGCCTCGGAATAACAAATTTCGCTGCTGGTAGACATCAGAGGGACTACATCCCCCTCGCAGCCTCGGAAGCTCGGCCGTCACGTGTCTAATCTTCGTACGAACCGTGCAGGTCGCAGGCTCACCCGGAGAACCGCCCACACACTCGAGACACCGTGAGTAATCTCATTTAATTCTTAGCAGTCCGACGAGTGTTTAAATGAGGAAAACTTACTTAAATTATCATTGTTATTATTATCATTCTCGTTAGAACAATTTTCATTATACGGGCTCATATTTTCTTTTCTCTCGTCTGCCTTCGTTCAGTTTATACGGACCAACATTTCTCGGAATCGCGAGAAGCTTTTTAGCACGTACGAAATTCGTTACTTTCGATTTTTATTTCACTTTTTCGAGTGCCAGAATAACCACTTATTTATTTATTTATTTATTTATTTCACGGGATAAACCCTTTTACAAAATTTAAAAATAGTACTTTTTTCTACATATATCATTTAGTTTACTGGAATACAATAAAAATATAAATCTTTTGTTTGATTTTTTTTAAATCAACAATTTTTTTCGACAGCAAAAAAAAAATGGTTGGTAGATATTTTTATTTCATTTGATTCTGGTGTACCGTTGAATTCGAGTTCGAAATCCACTTCGCCCGGCTTCAAGTTAACAGAGAGTTTAATCGGATGTATATACGTTGGCACGGAAGCTGGACGGGGGGGTTTTGTCCTCCCGATCGACTTTTACCCGTTCCAAGAGCGATTAAATCCTCATTATGCTTGCGGCTTGTACAGACTCGAAATCCGGCCTTATTAGTGGTAGTTTTGGTGCTGGCTCCGCTCCTGCTGCCTGCGGAACCGCCTTGCCCGGAAAATGGTCTAGCGGATTCTCTCTCCCCAGCCAAGCTCCCGGATACCGCTCGGCAACTTGCTTGCATACGCCGACGACATTGTGTACCCTTCGCTTGCGTATATACAATGTTACACAACAGAGAGAAAAGCGGGAGTCTGAGCTGGAAATTTAAGCCGAATAAGTTTCTCTCCAGAGCGTCGAACGGAGCGATCGGTTTTGCCATTCATTGATGTCCGAAAAAGACAATTTTCTTCATAAAAGCTACACGACAGCAGTTTTTTTCATTATTAATATTACGGAATACATCACAAGAGATTGATCATGGTGTCAAGGAAATTTACGTTTCGTGACAGGAGATTTATAAACGGAAGTGAAGCAAACAAGGTAAAATAAAAAGACAAAGCAAAGAACAAATTACAAGCTTATAGGCCATCATTTAACTTCGGAAAACCAATTTTTCTTCGCTATTCCATTATCGAGTTTTTCCAAGAATTATTATAGTAAGAACATTATAAATATTTTCGTAAAAAACTATTTTTCGACTGTCCGTTAAAGGGTTAATTTTTCCGTACGAAAGGGAACTTGAAGAATTGCCCATATCATAGTATATGCATGAAACGAATGCCACCGTAATACCTCACTGCGACGAGATCCTCCCGATACTGTCGGAAAGCAGGCGACGAAGAAGAAACGTACAGTCTGCTCGTCTGGAAGGACGAGCGTTAAAAAGTAAGGCAGGGTGAGCGGGGAACACGAAAGGTTTGAGATCAAGAAATTTCCACGGGAGACCATTTATCGCTGGAGCAATTCACCGGAGACTTTTTCACCCCGATTTACCCTCCGGTAAACGAGTGCCAGTTTGCAGAGGAAGAGGACTAGCGTCGGGAAAATAAGGACGTTGAGAGTAACGAGCCCGAGCACGAGAGCGGGAAGGAACAGAGGGTCTGGCAAAGGGTAGAGGGAAAATGGTCCGGAGGGCGCGAAAGTAAGGCGTCCCGGCGAGGAGAGAGCGGGAGTTGTATAGTATGTAGCGGACGAAATGAGAGGGCGCGTAATCCCCGCGTAACCATTTCTCATCCGTCTCGTCAGTCAGAAAAGTGGAAAGAAAAGGCGGCCCAGCCCTTGCCCGACCCCGTCGCTCGGGTGCGATTTACTTGCCTTTCCCCGGCGGTGCGAAGCCTCGGTGAAGCCTGAAAAAACAGGACGGTCCTGAAGATCCAGATACATTGAGCTGGAGAGAGACAAGAAGGAAGGACGGAGGGACAAGAAAGCGCGAGCAAGAAACGACGCGGTACCAGCTGCACTGTCGCTGGCACGTTCCTTACTTTGCCCGTGTAACCATGTAGCCTAACGATGCGGAAATCAAGTTCCTTTCTCCAAACAATAGATGTAAATCACAACATCCGATATCCCCGATATAGGGTGTCAGGTGGTCCCCGTAATCCTTGTAAGGTCCTTCGTTACGACCTTCAAGTTTCACTTCTACGACAATATTGAATTCTTCAGTATCGTAGTTAACAATTCGTAACAATCGTTGAAGCAATTGAAAATATGCGGTGCTACGTGTGTACCTTCCACATAAGAGAACATCGATCGTTCTAATGCCCCGGAAAGTCCTAAAAAAGGTAGTTCCTTTTTATTTCGAACCCATACCGCGCACGATGCAATATCAAACCTCCACGGCCCTCAATCTTACCAGCGGCAGATAAGAAAACCGACACACTCGAAGTTTTTCCTCTTAACTTCTTCGAGTTGCCTCGGATAGGAGAAAAACAATGAAACCCCGAAGCCCTAAGAATAAAAAATAACAGCGGCCCGAGTGGGAATGGAAGAAGGGTCGGTGGAAAAACAATGAGAACCCGATCGAAGAGTCCGGGCACGAGCTGAAAGAGGTAAAGCACGGTAGTCCCGGGCCAGGGTGGCGCGGGAAGCTGAGCGTGCCGGCGTTGTACATGCTGACTCTTAACTCCGGCCCGGCCGACGTCTTCGCATTAATATTTATGGATCGTCTGCTTCAGCGCGGTCGTCATTTCGCCCCGGTTCTCTTTACTGCCTCCGACGCGCAGAATCCACCAAGTTGAACTTGACTCCCTCCCGGTTCAGTGTCCACCGAATATTATCCCGCCCCGAAAGTGCGGTAAGCTGATCAGCCCTAACGTGCAACTCGCTACATTCGCTGCTCCGCTGTAACACGGTTAAAGTAGTCCAGCTTACGGCAACTTCCACCCCGGCTTGCCGGGGTAGTTCGAACCTTTATGCGCCACGAGGCGAACCGGCGAAACGTCGTCAACCCGATGGTCCGCGCTTCCAGTCTTCCTGGCGCTCCGACGCCGCCGCCCCCCTGTCTCCCCCTTGGTCCTGCGAAACACTTTCTCGCTCAACTCCGCCGCTCTCCTCGCGCTCCAACCAACCCGCTATCTCTCTCTCGTCTGACCCAATCTACCGTAACTACTGTTTCCCCGTTAATGGCCGAGCCATCTTGGACCGACTGCGACGTACTTCAACCATCGCCATCGACCACTTCCTCAAGACCCCATCCCGTACACGAGCTCACGGAGTATCCTCCTCCTATCTCCCTAGCCAAGGACTTTGCACTGCTTTTGTGCTGCGCGGTAACTTGCCGCGGAGATACTCGATGAGCATTCTCGAGAGGAGACCGGGAACGTATATACTTATGCAACAAGCTTTGGGGGCGCCCGGGAGAGAAGAGGAGTGGATGTACATGTATATAACTACCGCACGTAATCTTGGCCAGTCTTGTTTGAACTGAGGCTGGCCCGGACGAAAGCGATGCGCAAGACACCCTGGAGTACCAGTCTGCCTCGGCGAGGCCGGGAGCCGCGCTGAGGCTGAGGACCGGGAGGGAGATGGAGCCGGGGAGAGAAGAGGCTTGTAGTTGAAGGAGTTTTAGGGTCCCGGAAGTGGTTCGCTGTGATTAGATAGTCCAAGATTGCCGGGGGGATTTAATCGTGGCCTCCTATAGTGGGCCCCGTTCGTTTCTTCTTCCTCAGCTTCGGCTTCGACCATCTTCGTCCTCGCTCTCTTTTTACCGGGCATTCAATGTTCGGACGGTAAATTAGGAACGACGAGACTGCTTTCGATCCCGTCGCTCCGGTCCGCAGGGACCCTCGGCTATGTGGAAGCCGCGGCTGGAAGGGTAGAAAAAAGAATGTGCAAAAAAAGACGCACACACTCACACTGTTTGAGGTAGAAAGGAACACGCGGCGGAGGCCCGTGGGGTGAAAAAGAGCGATCAGAGCTTTCGTGGAAAAGAGTAACGTCGAGTGTGCTGCCGAGGTCAGCCGGGAAATGAACTCTATCGGGTCAGTAAAAAAAAAAAAGTAAATTAAATTGCGAACACTTATGGCGCAGCGTCGGTGGCTCTTCTGTGTACCTACGCGAGGTCACGTAGAACCGTCTAGGCGATTCGTTAGCATTTTTTTTTGCGTTTTTTTATGCGATATAACTTTTCGCGCCACCGCAGCGACACTCTAAACAGAATCCATTTGTCGGAAGAGGATCCCGTAGTGGTAATTGGTCCGTCATCCGCGTCAAATGGATTCCATTTGGAACCCGCGCTTTTGTTTTTTTTTTTAGGGTTTTTTTTGTAGTTATTTTCTGATTGTATTGACGACGCTGATGAGATGGAATTTTCTTCAATGAGGCGGAGATCGCGTTTCTGATAGATAGTGACTGAGAATGCATCCGGCAACGCTGATAAGCTAAGAGTACGCGGGGTTCGAGAGCTAGGCAATGTAGTTTAATTGAGCTGAAAATTTATAATCAAGACTGCACAATATCGTCGGTATGGAAGACCCGATATCCGCGCTTTCCTCCCGGGAGTTTCCGTGATATTGGAATTCGGATTGTTACGGCACACGAGTACACGGATGGAGTGCCGAGGCATCCGGCCGGAATACCGAGTTAACTGCGACACGGTGGCCAGAAAAGTCCGTGGATTATCATCGTGTCGGCATTGGCCCGTGCCAAAAGTCGTTTGGGAAATCCGAATGTTAAGGCTCACCTTCAGGACGGAGCGCACAGCGGCGAGTACGGTGAGTCACGGGGGCGCGGAGAAAGATTAAGAGGAGAACGCACAGTGGATGAGATGGAAGGAAAAAGGGATGCCAAATGCCTTCTCGCGGATGCAACAATAGCGAGTTTAAGTTTGTCCAAAGTTTCCCATTCTTCGGGAACACCAAACGACATCATATCTCGCCCTGCCCCGGAGTCGGAGGTCGCCGACCCTCGAACTTTAAAATATATTCAGCAGCGTCGAAGTATAAAGACCGGAAGTTCCCGGGGAAACTCTGTGTGGTCACTGGGAAATTCGATACCGGGCCTTCCGCTGTCGGCTCACTTTGCGACGAGTCGAAGCTTGGGTAGACATTTGCCTTGTAAATTTACTCATCGATGCCGCAACCGGGTAGATCGTATGATTGGGTCTAGAAGGAGAGGAGTTTACACGGAGGCTACTACGATTGCAGTTGTGTTTGACAAAGAACCGCATCGGTTCAACTTGAAACTTCTCCTATCGTTGGTTTCGCTGTC
The DNA here is from genome assembly GCA_030522665.1 of Ichneumoninae sp. A BG-2022a. Taxonomy (NCBI): domain Eukaryota; kingdom Metazoa; phylum Arthropoda; class Insecta; order Hymenoptera; family Ichneumonidae; species Ichneumoninae sp. A BG-2022a. The sequence continues at coordinate 14,149 of JAPYZC010000376.1, forward strand.
TTTTGCAATTTCACCAAATTAGGATACTTAAGAAATGTGTTTGCCCAACACAACTTCGTCGGAGGTATCGGAGCCGCCGACGTGAGATTTTTGACCTTACGAAAAAAAGCCCCGACGTTATATCAGCGCGACACGCGATGGGAGGTGAATGCGACTTGGCGTAGGGTAAAGGCTATCCGCTGTGCGAGACGAATGAAATTTGTCTCCCGTTTCGGACGGCAGAGCCGGCTGAAAGAAAAAAATCAAGGGCCGGGCGGGCCACGGAGCCGTTGCCACGGATATCCTGACCGTGTCCTTGATAGAGCCCGGCTATCCGGAGAAATGGAAAGAGGCGGTGGAGAAAGAGGGTGGAAAAGAGAGTTGTGAACACGAGCCAGTGAAACGCGCGAGCAAGAGAGAAGAAGAGAGCACGAGAAAGAAGCTTCTCTCCGGCGCGTTTTACGTAATACCGAATTAAAATGGTAATGCGATGCATTAATTTCCATCCTATTTGCGCCACTTATTTTCCGTCGGGGTTATTTTTGTTCCAGCTTTTGCCTATCCTGTGCGCGGCGTTGATACAACTTCCGCCAGCATGGGCGCTAGTACCAGCCACGTTGCGCGGTCCCAACATTCACTCTTGCAATCTTTATGCTCTCTTGCGGTTCACGCTAAACGTTACTTTCCGTGGATAACATTAATACGCGGGTACACCTTATTCTCACCGTTCCGGTAGTGTCCCATTATTAACCCTGGCCTATTGAACGCTCACACTAGAGTCACGAGCACCCCGTTCGGATATTTCTTCGTAATTCCGGCTAAAATCGACATAGGGTAAAAGTGGTGAATATGGCCCACCTCGATTAACACGTAAATCAATTACATATGGACCAGTCCATATTCCCCACTTCTACCCTATTTCGGGTTGTTTTTCTTTCCTTTTCGGGATGCTTCCTCTTCCCGGATAAAACTCATATTCACGTTCATTTTTTTCGATCGCTGTTCGAGGAAATAAATTTGATCATGCGAGGATAGTGATTTAAACGCGTGTTCCGGGAAGCCGATAGGAGCGGAAAAACGAGAAAAAGTGTCGAGAAGCGAAACCGTCCTGTCTGCTCGCTTTATATCACTATCGAGCTAAGATCCTCGAGCCTTACTATGCTAAAATGCTTGTATCTTCCGTAGTATAAAATGTGTCTTCGGGCCGCGAGACACCGCGGTCATTAAACGCTCGTTGCTGGAGGCGCCGACTCCAAGGGCGCATACACACAGACACTGCTGTTCCGGTACGACAGTCAGGCGAGTGCCGATGTGGTGCACCCCGATGGCTTTTTTGCCCCGAGAGAAGATGTTGGAATAAAAAAAGGGCAACGCTCTCGAGCGACATCGAGACTGCGAGAGCGAGTGAAATGCCAAATCTTCTTACCACACTAGTCTCCCTTCACACCACGATATATATATATATATATTTAATGGGGAGTTGTTCGGCCTGTGACGATATTCTATCTCTCCTAAGCGAAATTTGAACGAAACTCTCGCGGAGGAACTTGACGCTCAAGAAATAGCTCGAATTACCATAAGTACCTGACCGTCACCCTATATCGGAGACCTACAATTTATTACCGTGCAATGAAAAGAAATTATAGTTGGTTCTGATAATAATTCGATGGAATAAATGATGTCTACGATCACAGATAAATGAGAGTTGATTTTGAGTAGACCCAGGTCGTTTTTTCAACAAATAGCGTTGATGAAATGTTTTTTTTTATTTATCAGTAGCTCGCATGAATCGCATGATTCATAGCATATGGTCATCCATTCCATACGCTATAAAAACCGTAATTCCGAAACTGTAGGATGTGGAGTGGAGTTTTGGTTTTTCGAAATCCATTCCATATGCTATGAAAACCGAGTTTTCGAGGGATGTCAGATTTACCGAAGGGGTGTCCGTGGTGGACGGAGGGATGAGCATCCAAATCAACAAACAAACAAAGGGCTCAGCCGGGGACGAGGGGAGAAACATCCAAACCAACAAACAATCAAATCCACAGTTTCCCAAAATATATATAAGATTATTATTTATAAAAAATAAAAAATTACCAGTCACGTCACTGCACTGAATCGTTTTCGCCTCGAACAAAGGTTACTTTTTGAGCAGGTAAAATAACTTTTCTGTAAACAGATTTAAGCCCCAGAGTGGAGATGAGCCGAAAAAAGGAAGACTTTATCTAGTGGCATCTTAGCACGCGCCGCGTACGTGACGCAACATTTTTTTCCCCTTTTCTCCTTCCTCCGTTTCTACTCCAGTTTCTTTTCCTTTATTTTTTTTTCTCGACGAATATAAAAGCCCCTCGTCCCTTATTCGCGGGACTCACTCGTTCAGTGGTATACCCACGTGGCCGCGGGTTTGCGGGAAGCCCACTGGTGCCCCCCTCGCGCGACACGCTCGCGCAATTAAAATGCTAATTCCACGGTAATGCTCGGCCCATTAGTGTCGTCGGTGCCAAAACTCTTCGCTCCCCCGAGCGGCCCTTTTTTTTCTTCATTTTATTTTATTTTTTTCCTCGCACTCCGGCGAGCCCACACGTTCCGGCGAACGAGTGCGAATGGCGAAACGAGAGAGCTTCCCTGGAAGGGATCTGGAACAGCGGCTTCCGCCCATCGGGGAAGGAGAGAGCGAAGAGCAAGAAGAACGGGTCGAAGAGAGTGCCGACGGAGAAATAGGCGAATCGGAGAAACGAATGGAAAAAAAAAAAGTATAGTGGACGAGGAGACGTATATCGCATGGATACACTCGGCTGACCGTAGAACAGTCGAGAAGGGTGTAAAGTGGTTCCGTGACGTACATCCTCCACGACGAGAAAAGTTAAATGAGAAAAAGAAAGTGGCGAGAGAGATAAAAGAAAGAAGAGGGACAGCTAAGCCACGCAGTTGAGGAGACGGAATATATCCTGCGAACGATGTCCGGGATGTGCCGCGTTCACCGTTGACGCAAGAAATCGTCCTGGCGCGGGAGAGCGCGGACGCAGAGGCCATTCTGCGGAAGGAAAGGGCGAGGCGCCGAGGAACCCTTCCATTTTTCAAATTCTTCGCTTTTTTTTGTTCCCCTCTTCCTTGCGTACTTCTGGAACGGCGGGCTGCTGCTCATCGTCCTTTCAACGCGACGGACTCAAATGGGCTGTTAACTTATTTTTGTACTTCCATCTCGCTGGAGCGTCCGCGCATCTCTGTACTTCCTACCGGCGCTGTGAGTGAATGACTGATATAGCGACGGGGGAGCGGAAGAGGGCTCGGGAAGACGAGGATCCGGAGCGTGTTGGTTCAGCGGGCCGGGAAGGAACTGCCAAGGGGACGGGCCATGAGGTTTTACCGGATCTTCACGCTGCTTGGAAATTGACAATTGGCGCCGGAGTACGTTGATAACATCTGATGGTTTTCTTTATTTCAAGACCAGAGTTATACCGGGTGATATCGCTAGGTTCCTTCTAAAGAGGAAAAAGGGAAGTCACATAGGAAAGAAGTAGGGGAGAGCGGGGCAAAATGGCACAGCGGGGCAAAACGGGATAATGAGACAAAACGCAAGTTTCCGATAACTTTTCGATGGTGATGATGGTGGTATTTGAGCCACAACGGCTTTGAAAATCCGGATGTATCGTTGGGACAATATGGGGCATCCAAAAATCATTGGAAATTTGAGTTTTATCCTCATTGTACCGTTTTGCCCCGCTATGCCATTTTGCCCCGGTCTCCCCTACTAGGACGTAGAGTAGAACCTCGATTATCCGAATCAATTGTTCGGGTTAACGATTATTCCGTTAATGGAAATTCGAGGTAAAAAACCAAAAAGGGAGCTAACGATGTGTTGGTCTCGCTTCTGAAATCCTTCACATTTTAGGCCACACATTGTTATATATATATTTTTTTTATCGTTTGGACGACTCAGGGACGTAAAAAATGTATGCTTCGAATCTCGTTCGGTCTTCCATCACGTACCGATGCTCCCTTTTCTTTTATTTTTGTAGATAACCTTTGCCGGAGAGTTTTTGGATACTATCATTCTTGCTTACTCTAACACGCCATGCACTGTTCAATTATCGTCTCAGCAACGCATTTCGAAAGGGAAAATAATCCGCGTCGAGTGAGATTTTTCACAAATCTTTGTAACTCATATATATGAGCTTCTGTCGGTGAAAGTACAAATTTATGACTCTTCTCGACACAGCGCAGTAGCGTAATCTCGCAGCAAGCTGGAGATCTTCGTTCTTTTTCCTCGAAAAAAAAACTGCGAGTCCGCAGCTTTCCCGAGTAGACGGCATACAGTATAACCTTTGGTCGGTAAATTCGTAATTAATTTCGCCGTTTCCGTGAACCACGGGGCGGATTCGTTCCGTCTCGCTGCAGCGAGGCACAAAGTTTTTGTACAATTTCAAAGTTCGAAAGATTGTGGATAATCAGCCGTCAGAAGCAACGTCAGAAAAGTTTACGCCAACTTGGGAATTGGAAAAAATTAATGTCGGAGAAAAATAGGGAAAACAAGTTGTAAGAAAGAGTCGAAGATCAAGCGGCCATCGTAGGGGCGGAAATGATTATTTGAGGGGAATCGTGAGATATACGCGTCTCACGAAATTATGCATATAAATTCCGTGCTCTCTCTCCTTACGCTCTCGGTGATTTGCAGTTTCGGCGAATAGCAATAAGAGCTAAGAATGCAAGCAAGAGCCGCGCTGTGTTCGCGACTGTACGCTATGTATACGTCTTCGCCAAGTACATTTTCGCTCTCTCCACTATGAGGGTGTTTGTCGTTGTCGTTCTAAATTTTCTACTATGAAAAACGTTCTTCCCGCATTCAATTATCCCTCCGGGCTGTATATTACCAGCATTTATTAAATGCAGAATTATATCTCCCTTTATCTTGTCTGAAAATACGACAAACATTGCAAACTAAAAGAGACTGCACAGTAAAAAGATGCCTATACAATTTACGAAAGTTTCCACAAACGTCAAAAATTATCTTTCCGTTGACAACAGAAAGATAATTGTTAAATTGCCGAGAAAAAAAAATGACGGACGTTTATTAACAAGAACTGTTTGTCAAACCCCCAAAACTTTTTTACCATGCACCGCGAGAAATTACGACGAAACTTTTTTCCTCCGTATCTGAAAAAGTTGAGATGCTGCGCAAGCATTTTCGCTTTTCGCCGGTTATATGAAAAAAAAGAATCTGGTAACTCAAACGTTTACCTGTGCGTTTTACAACTTTTCCCGGCTTTTTCTTTCGAAGTTGATACACGTGTATATATATGTATGGTAAACCTTTCGCTATCAGCAAGCTCATTTTCCTAACAGCTACGCCTCCGCGCCCCTCCCGGCCGTAGAGTTATTGCAAGCATATTTTCCACATCAGCCTTCGGTATCCCGGTTATCGCAAAGACAAAGAACGCTTAACTTTGCGTTCTTTCCAACGATCTCCCCGTTGTACTCGTTATATACGTTACACCAAGAAGTTTAGTCGCGGCCTGGCGCGCGCCACCGTGCTTAAAGTTCGCCCAACCCTCGCCCCGACGTTTCCAACCCTCTCTGTTCGCGATCCATATCGTCCCTCGGTGTGTACCCGACGCGCTCTTTTGCCCGTTTAAAGCCGTATTCTTGCGGAAGCTCCGGTCCGGCTACGGAACGCACGAAGTACGTCCTACGACAAAGGCAGAGCGCCGAGAGTCTCAGCGGCGGAACAATGTAGAACGAAACGAGAACGAGCAAGATTTCGGTTAAACCGAGCGGCAGGGCGAGATGCCGAAAAATCCGGCGCCGAGAAACAAGAAGTGTGCTCCCGGTGGCGTTCGCGTAATAAAGCCGCGACGTGGTGTGCGAGCCGACGAAACCCCCTCGACCGCGGGGAAACGGGAACGGGGGAATGCCACTTTGAGGCCATTGTGCTCTTTGTACACTACATTATGCCGAATATAATAAGCTTGCGGTGGCAGAAAAGCCTCCGGGTAGCGACCCGACCCGCAGCTCTGCCGGATATCCTGCACCGACACCTCTTATCACGCTTCTTTCTGCTCCTCTGTGCTCGGATCCTCTGTCAGTCTCGTTTTGCTTCCTTTATCGTTATCCGATATTTCGTCACGATCCTCCGTCTTCTACTGAACGGGAAATGGGATTGTAGAGGGTAACAGTGGTGAATTTGAGCCCGTCCGTGTGATACTGTTATTAATTTGCGCGCTAGTCGGGGTGGATCACATTCACCACTTTGACCCAAAATTGGAGACGTTTGGTGTAGGTGAGACGAACCACGTACCGGTTGTTTTACTGTTAATCACATGGTTCATCTTACCTGCATAATATCAGTGGCGTTCATGGAACGCATCTCTCGAAACGAGTATTTCCTCCCAATCAGTGTCAGGTCGCTTGCGGGTAGTTTTACACATGTGGAGGATACTGGACGTGTTATGTTTTAAGGTTGTTACATTTGGCGAGTGTAACGACGAAATGTTGCAAACTTACAAATGTCTCACATATGTATACGCAAACGGTAAACTTTTTGTATCTATAATAAAATGATAACTGGCTAGAATTATAAACTATAAAATGACGGTGTACAGTTTTTGATCTGTTAATTGCGCAAGTGTTAGATATTTGCGGTGTAGACTTGCACGAAGGAGTAAACGTTTGTAACTTTTTTGCGGTGTACGATTTGTTTGGAAGGTGCGTACAAAATCGAAACGGGCAAAATTGTATGAAAAAGAAAAAGGTTTGGGCCGTTTCCTTCATTCGGCAATTAAGGATGAGAGGATTTCTGGGGGAATTCAAATTATTCGCAGGGATTCGCGTTCGACTTTATTTTAGGTAAAATTGGTAAAAGCGTACCCATCTGGCAGATGCGAAGCGGTGTGGTTGCAAGTTTCCGAACGAAGAGTCGAATTCTGTGTCAGCCAGCTGAGGCAGCGAGGGAGGTGGGTAGAGGCAAAGTGGGCCAGGGTATACGGGTTGGTTCGTGTGCGCAAAAGCCACAGTCACCTGTACTGTGCTTCGCTCTCTCTCTCTCCCCGTTATTGCCCAGTGAAAATAACCCGCGTCGCCGACCATCGAATTTCCCGAGAGATTCGCCCGAATGCACTGAATTTCCTTATCCCTTGGTTATTATTGGTCGCGAACCATCCACCAACCATTTGCCACGCAGGTTCATACGATATTTCGATTTCGTCCCTTTTCACAAGCATGTTCACCGCCTTCCACTTGTATTTCCACTGAAAAAAAAAATATATCGCATTCGCAGGACCCTTCGTTCAAAATGTATGACCCATGGATCGATTTCCACCCGAAAAAATAAGAAAAAATATCCGTCATGAATTCTATAGGGTTACTTAAGGCGAAGTCTTCGATACTTATTAAATGATTGATGTTTAACGGAGTTGCTCACCACCAATTTTCATTCAACTTCTTAGTTCGGCAATTCCTGTTTTCCGCTTAAAGCCAAAGACCTCACTGTATCGACTGGAATTACCCTACGTTGCCGGTGAGAAATAAAAATTGGCATCGGTCGAACACCGCCGTTACCGTTACTACCGATGTTGCGAAAGTGCCTCGTGAAAGTGTGCATCCTTTTGCTCGGGCCTACAGCGCCAGTCTCCCGGGAGCCAAGTGCGAACGTAACACCACCGACAACGTTTTAGTGGAAAAGTTACTCGGACGCATCAAAGGTTACCGCATGCAGCACGTCTCCGACTCCAAAGTATACATTGTGTGCAGCTGTGTGCGTCTTTCCAGTCGTAACGGCTGAACGTCGTAAAGTGAAACTCCAGCATGCTTTGCTTGGTTTCTCGTCGTGGATTGTGTGGACTCGGTTGCGCGAGTCGGGCCAAGCCTGCCGAACTCGAGAACTCCGAGTGCAAAGAGGTCCGCGACGATGAGATGCAAGGGCGCGAGACGCGCCCTCGCACGTCGCACCCTTCCTCCCTCCGAGAATTGCACTCTTTATGTTAATAGGAATGCACAGCTTTTTGGCTTACGGGCAATGCATGCATGTACAAGCACGTCTGTATTTTCCTATGCTCCTTCCGCGCCGGGCTCTCTAATGCGGACGTTCCCTCGCTCGCTACTTCGGTACAGTGGCTTAATTTGTCCCTCGAGGGGGAGAACTCGGTCTCCTCCCTTACAACAATATCCTCGCGGGAAGAGAATACACGCCTGACGGAGTAATTCTGTCATGCTCGTCCCTTAAAATGGAAGGCGAAAATCAACATTGCACGAAAGATGGTCGTTATTGACGAAACGTTCGTTAGTTCGGAGCAAGTAGGCACGGTATTAAACGGAGGAGTTATTCGTCAATTTAATTAGTAGTAGTAAAAGAGATTTATTGCCAGTGCTTAACAATTTTTGTAGAAGCGTCTCATCATATTAGTTTTATTCCTTTGTTGATAATACACTTTGGCAAAGGGCCATCGACCTGAGTCCTTCAGCCCGAATTTAATTATTTTTTTGGAATTCAGACTTCTCGATTAAACAATTAAACTTCAATGGTCGTTTGGATGCTGACACGTCGTAGTATTTTAAAAAAACGATCATAAATAGATCCGATCGAAGTAAACGTAGATGAATCTATAAATTGGGTGAACAAAATTTTACATTTTTTTCGTTTTTTTTTTGTACCTTCCATATGACAGTCAGAATTTGTGCTTCGAACATATAACCCTCTCGTTGAATTTGCAAATCGAGCGGAACGTAAATTAAGCGTTATTTGTGGGGTTGCGCGCGTGAAATTTCCAACGTTGAATTGTCAGGATGGCATCGAGTTGGAGGGGTGGATTCGAGAGGACGACGGTGTCTAGTCAAATTGAACACGATGTCCGCTGTCGGCTAGCTACCCGTTACACATCCATCCGAGAGGGATGTAAACTCGTACGCGTGGTGTGTGGCTTCGATCCTACCACTACCGCTCGTTCCGAGCCGGAAAATCACGCTGGAACGATTTCTATCCTACTCTCGCCGGGTCCTGGATTACCATCCGGTTTGCATTTGCATGAGGAGCAAGAGATGCTGTGGCAAACCGAAAAATGGGCCATCGGTGCATATCCCTCCGTACAACTTTTGTTGTTTTCCTGCAGAAATATTATCAACTCCATACAACTCTCTGCATACATACGAATCGGCAAAATATTAGTTTGTTATTTTTTTTTTAATATTGCAATTGCTTTCCCTTTCGGATTTATAAATATTATTATTTATTTACAGTATGTCATTTGGAGAGCTTTATTTTTTTTTTATCATGGGCAGTTTCATTGAAGGTGATTTACGCCGGACTTGAATGGAAAAAATAACCATATCGCAGTGCGACGCCCCGGGGGTCGAAACCGAAAAATTGCAACTGAGAATTCGCCTGTACCGACGGGGTTGCGGGCCAAAAGGGAAAGAGGTACATCTGAAATTCGCGGACTCGTCCCGTAGCTCGTCGGCCATTCATCATGGCCTCGTGGAAACTTGATTTGACTACCAAATTTCATTTCAATTCATTCTCGCTCGCGTAGACTCTCGCCGGGCCGGTGAGCGCGCCATATCCGATACTCGTTCATATATGCAGGTGGATCTGTCTACTTTTGTTCGCACGCACGCATGACCGTCGATTGACTGTAGAAAAAAAAATACAGAGAAAAAAAGAAGGAAATCGTTCGAACATGTATTCCCCCGATAACCTTCAAGTAAATAACGAGCTGCAAGTGTACTCCGGCTAACGAGACGAATCGATAATGCTCAGCAAAACCAAAATGAAAACGGAAAAGGCGTCTTCGCAAAAGAACAAAATATTCATAGGCGTATTTTTTCTATTTTTATTTTTTTTATAAGAAAAAAATACACCCTCGTTGCTTGAGGCGATCGGAAACTAAAAAATTGTAATCGTTCAGATAGCTATTTCGCATCTTCGATCGGCCGATTGCAGCTTTTTAAATAGATATCAAGTTGCTAGTGTACTTCGGCTAACGAGACGAATCGATAATACTCACCAAAAACGAAAAAAGCCTCTTCTCAAAGGAGAAAAATATTCATAGGCATATTTTCTCTATTTTTATTTTTTTGGATAAAAATAAGCACACGGGAAGTAAAATAATAGCAATGGCTCCGATAGCTGTTTCGCATCTTCGACGGCCCGATTAAAGCTGAGCGGCCAAGGGATAGAAGGGCGGTTGGCCAACACGAGAGGCTTTGACAAATTGCCGAATGGCGAACGACGCGACCACACGTGGCGCATGCACGGTGATCGATGCATAGGGATTCAAATTACACAGCAGAAATGAATGAGTGTCCGCCAGTGTCACACCGGTGGTACCGCGGCGGTATTGGTCCGAGTACGGGCGACACAGGACTGGAGTAGAGAGACTCATGGGGGTTTACCAATCGATTTATCGACCACCCTCGTCCGCGGGATGACTAGAGCCAGCGGGAAATTCGATGGAGCTCGAGTGGAGCACATTCGGGATCATTATGAGCGAGCAAGAATATAACGTAATGGCGCGGTGGGGGAGGGGTCAATGACACACGAGTCACTTCACAGCACACGTTCAATCCACGTTCAATTTTCCAGCTAATTACGTCGCACACGCGGTTTATAACATTAACCGCCTCACGGTTCTATTTATCGATTTTAATTAAATTTTACTGTTTTCATACTCGGTTCATTTTTGTCAATTAAAAAAAATTATTATCCACAAAAAGTCGATAAATGCCTGTAAGAGGAATTAAAAAATATATTTTTCGTTTATTTCCTTAAGGTTGAATTTTGAGACGTTAGTTTTAACTTAAGATCGAATTTAAGATTGACCCAAACTTCGATCTCAAGAGCGATCTTAAGTTCACACTGACGTCGTAAAATTCGATCCTTCGTTCCTTCAAGATTTTCCTGTCCTTTGTCATGCCTCTGACGATTGTCGAATTTTTTTTGTAACTAAATCTAATTCTCGGGTCGGAATATCAGATTTTTGAGTTTGAATTTTTGAGACTCGTCTGAGCTGTTTACGAGAATGAAAATCTCACGAAAAATCGCGGGATCATAAATCAATGCTCACGTAAGATTATCTTGCGCCTTTGGGCTATCGCGATCGGGCGTTTCGGAGTAGGGTTGAAAAAATAAAAGAGAAAAAGAGAGAATTCGAAGAGTATGAAGCCGCGGCGAGATAAGCGATGCGAGAACGCTCGTGTGATTTGCTTTTTAAATCGGGAGCGAATTATGCGTGACTACACATAGCGAGCAGCCAGCGGGATTCGAAAATAATGTTCGTCGTCGTAGTCGGCGAACGATTGTTCGGAGCGGCACGCGTATGAATAATGTAATCGGGGACTGCTGCCGCTGGTCTGTCGGGACTTTAGCGTACGATCTATCTATCTGGAATAAGTAGCGTCGGTGAGCGCCGTCACGTATTCTTCAGGCATCTAGACATATTCCTAAGTTGTCGAAGTAGAAACCGAAATACCATTAAAAAAAAAACAGAAAATAGAAAGATAAGAAGAGAAAAGCAAATAATGAAAAATGAATAAATAAAGAGCATCCGTGCGCGCTTCGCTCGTGAATGGGATTGATATAGCGCCTTTCCGAATGGAGAAAAAGAAATGGTGAATCAAACGACGAGGCGGTACAACGAGGGACCATTTATCAGAAAGTGGCATCCTCCACCGACTCCCGTCCGACTGTCGTTTCCTCGCGACCGACAAAAATTACTCTCCGTCGTACGAAAAAGGGTATGAAAAATTAAATCCCATTTAAAAAAAAAAATTCATAATAAATCGGCAAAGCACAATTACCAGGTTTGGAAACACATCATTCGCTAAACACTGACCGACATCAAGATAATAAAACAATAAAGTACCATCAAACGAGACGAACGAAAATATTTGTGATCACCGAATGGAAATTGTAACACATATGTTTCCATCCGATGAAGGAATTTGAAGGATCTTAACACGGTGTCGGGGAGCATAATAGCGCGATGCAACAATACCTGAGGCTTCCGGTGATGTTGAGCGGAGCCCGAAGAGAATCGGACCGCAGGCAGTGTTGCGCCGCTAATCTTGTACGTGGTTTTGAAATTCTGGCGCAGTCGGGGTATCCCGGAACGTGGATTATACGTATATACATGAGAGAGCCCGATACGGGAGGAACTCTCGCGCGTTCTCTAAAATCAAAGCTCGGCTGTTGGCGGTGCACTTCTCCACCGGCGGTGCTGCCGGTGAAACGAGAAACGTTACCGCGGCCCCGTTAGCGAGACCTCAAAAGGGACGCGATAGATATAGAGAAAGCTCGTCAGAGCGCGCACTCGGAAAGGTGGATGGATGTGGGGCGATACAACCGAAAGAGTAAGACAAAGAGAGCGAGAGAGAGAGCGAGCGAGAGGGGCAGAGAAATACGCTGCTGGAGGGATCCATAGAGTTCACGTCGAGAGATGGCGTGCCAGAGCGAGAGCGAAATTATCGTTGATGCGGCGGCGCGGCCCACAAACTGCGGAACGGTCTCGAGTAGCCTAGTCGTTCGTTAACGCTCAACGAAGCGCTCTTCCTATCTATATGTAACAGGGACGAGGGTAAGGCGGAGGATGGCTGCTCCCGGTAGACTCTTCATCCCTCGTTGGCCCCGCGGAATTACTGATCCGGAAAGAGGATGAAAGCTCACGGTTCCTTCAATCTTGTCCTTCCATCCTTCGTCCTCGTTTCCGACCTATCCCTATCCTATACCGGGGCGAAGATTCAATTCGTCGCGGAATCCGGATGCTGGCGGTCGTGTCCCTCGATCTTACCGACTAACCGCGATCCCACCCACGGATCGAGACATTTCTGTTTTTTTTTTAGTCGTTTCGGCCAATTAGGAAATAATAAGAGGATCGCCCTCGTGGAAACATGCCCTGATGAGAATGTTGGGCCGTTACATGAGGACATCTGATGAGATTCGGAGCCGAACTGTCCAGGATGATTTCTTTCTTCTTCTTCCTCAACGTGCTTCATTATCGACCGAGTTTGAGACCGCACGTTTGAGGTGCTCTCGTTTTTTAAGTTGTCTGTAATCTTCGTTTATTGTGATTATCCGACGAATCGTAGATTGAAGATGTTGATGCGCGGCTGCGGGGTGCCAAGGGAAGGCTGTATGTAACACGAATACAGGCAACCAATTTTCCGAGCCTCGCCCCAGAACAGCATCAACGGCAGGAGCGGCAGCGGCAACGTTCCCGCGCTCCCAGCCATTAATTACGTTCCCTCAGCTTCCGTTGGAGCAATTCGTGTCAATCTAAGACGGGAGCCGGGCACCAACGACGACGACGACTACTGCGACGGGGGATTCCTATCTTCCCTCTCGTTCCTACTGCTTAGCCTCTCATTCGCCCGCGACACAGCAGATTCGCATTAAGCTTCTCAAATAACTTTAAGGGTACGAGCGAGCGAGATAGGAGATGCTTGGAATTGAGATTCCGGAAGTCTCGGAACTACGCGGCGTTTATAGATGCTCCAATATACACTCCGATCGTGTTCAGGCAACGGATTACGTTCGATGCGGGAGGATTAATCGACCTTCGTTGAGAAAAATAAAATAATCGGTAGGGCATTCGGTCAACAATTTATGCAATTTTTTTATTGAAAAATTTCACATTTCGCAGTATTTTTCGTGGTCCTAAATGATTATTTCTTTTATTTTTAAGGAAACAACGGTTATTTGTGGCGAATTTGAGAATTTGGTTGGGTTCGATGATTTCATGCCAAAAAGTGCTTTATTTTTTGTGATTAAGACAATCGTACTGGTAACTCTCGTTACCAGTTTCCTTTAGAGAGATTCTTTAATCGTGAATAGCTCTCTTACAGTGAATCCCAAAGCAAGTGTCTCTTTATTTATGAAACGTAATTATAATTAGCGCAGAAAGGGTAATCCTGCCTATTGTTCGGGCCGTCGAGTGCGCGCAAAGTCAGACGCCCGCCGAAAGGAAAGAGAATTATTTGGAACGTAAAACGAAATTGTATGACTGAAGGAATTGCTGATTAACGCATCCCTCTACACTTTCACCGTCGCATTTTCTGGATCGTTAGCTGTTTTGGAACGACGAAAGTAAAGCTTTCGCCTATAGTACCTGAATTCGAGGTTCCACCACTCACCGTTTTATATTCGAAAAAACGCGACTCCTATGTGGAAGGAAAATGGGCGATTGCTCTGTCGACGCGCTCGGCTGCCCTGTGGGAGACAATTTTTCTCTCTCCTTTCCCTCGAAGAATTCCGACTTTTACGGTCTTTCGGGCTCGTTCGAAAAAGCAGTCGATCTCTCCGAGGACGCTCCGAAGGTAAAAAGACCCCGAGCGATATACGGTCCCTTTAACTTTGCATATATTTCAAGAAATCACATATTGAATAGACCATGGCCTCTACGGTAAATTCTCAGCGAACCAATGTGCTCGTTTATTATTTTTCGGACGTGTAAAAATCGCTTTTACATTCATAAAAATTTACTGTTACCTTCTATTATTGTTTCTATAATTTTCTAAATTATTTTATGTACTGTTACCTTCAATTTGCATTCCTATCTACGCTATCTCCAAGTATCATATCCTCTATTCAGATCACAAATAATTTTTCTTTACCTGCATCATTTTTTTGCTGAATTGCTTTATCTGCTTATTCTGCACTATTCTTGATGTTTAGCTTCAAGTTTAATCTACACTCAATAGTTCCCGCCTGTATTGCAATGGTACTTACAGGATTTATCCAAGTACCAAAAAAAAGTTCTATCTATCTATACAATTTCGGTAAGGAAAATGTCCCTTAAGTATTTCTATAAATTTAAATTACAAGGATTCGAGTAATTAATTGAAAACCCATTCACGTCGAGACTCGAGAGGCAAAGATGGAGATTATGGTTGCGCGATGTTCTTCCCTGTAAACGGATTTATGGCGAATTCCATTAAGGTACCAGTCTTCCGGGGTATGGTTCCCGACGAAGGACGAATGTAAATAGAGGCATTACATCGGTTAGGCAAATAGACGGGAACTAAGGGGGTTGCGTGTACCATTCCTTGTATGCCTTTGCGCGAGTTCACTTGAGCGAGCTGTAATATCAGGTGGATGGTGCTTCCTCACGGGATATATATAAGCGTCCACGATTCCGTCGACATTCGAGCCCGAGGAGAGAAGCGGAATGAGATTTCGGTTTCTCTCGCCACCGCCACCGCGGAGACTCCTCCGAGCCTTCAGACATAATACTCTCGCCCTCCTCCACCCGTTCTCGTTGTTTCGTACTGATGGGTTAATTTCGTGTAACGGCGCCTGGTAACTGCAAATGTAGAAAGGACTGCAGCTAGTTGCGTATCACAACGGGGTTACCTTGGGGGACCAATTCGAGGAAAAAGCCTCGAGGAATATTCCTAGTTCGCCCGCAAAGTCGTAGCCAGTTTCGCTCCTCCGCGGAATCCCTGTATCCATCTATCGGAAGCCTCGATGGAGATGTCTCCTTATCCAAATTCACCTGATGGGACAGACTCTGCCCAAACGGCTTTTCTGCAAGTAGCGCATACTTTTTTTTCTCTTCGCTACCAACTATTTTCATCACTCCGGATTCTCGAGTCCAATAAGAGAAGCTGGCTTCTCTTATTGGACTGCCTACTTTGCTTCGACGTAGTAAGATTTTGCCGTCGCATACTTCGGCGAGTTATCGAAACGTATTTTCTGCCGGGAGTTTGGAAAGTTGACGGTATTTCGCTCGGTGCTTCGACGAGGAGACTCCGTCCCGGTGGGACGGGCTCAAAACTACGACGTACACACAAGCTGTCCAATAAATCTCGAATTTTGTATCGCGGAGGTACAAGATTATTATTTTTTTTGGCCACTCACATTTTTTGTTATCGAAAATTTATAGGGCAATACACTGAGAAAAAGAAATTGTTGGATTAACCAAGGTGACATACGTTCAAAGGTCTTACGTGGTTGGTACAATAAAAGTGTTTGTTTCAATCGACAAGTTTTTCATCGGTTGAAACAAATAACTCTTTAAACAAACAATGCTTTATTTGTACCAAACAAACAATAGACTTTTGGTCGATCCACCCATTCCTTTTTCTCAGCGTAGGATTTCATCGAACGAAAACCTTTTTTCTCGTTCATTAATTATTGATGGGAAATAGATCGCGATCTAGCAAACTAATTACCGATCATCGGAGATCTCTTTTGTGTTGCCTTCGTTTCTGCGCGGAAAATTATGTTTATACGGTTGGGTCGAGCGTAATAATGCTAAAATCTCATTTTAATTAATTCCACTGGGAAATCCGAGATCGGGGATAAGGATACTTTTGCAGCCATCGGTTCTAAAACTGTTGAACCCGATCGATCGAGGTACCGAGACTTCGACGACTCAGCGAGGAGAGATTCATCGGGCCAGCTCAGACAGTTTCTCCCACGTACAAGCTACCACTTCCCTCGGTATCCTCCGTCTTTCATTCTCCCCGTTACCACTTCCTCGACCCGTCGCGCGTCTCCTGATAAGGGCGCTGAGACGCAATCAATCTGCATTAGAGGAGAAGACTCGACGTCAAATTTCAACCGGGATTCGTCCAAATCCCGCGCTTTTCCTCGTCCGGGAACCGCGCCATCGAAATTTCATTGAGAATCGTGTCAATCAAGGAAATGAGGGAGTCTTTCATGCGTATGAGCATGAAACTTCTGGCTGAAACTTCGTCAAGAGAAAATTAGCGACGATTTGTTCCCCATTCGTTGGTGAATGCAGCGTGCGATACGGTGGTTGTTATTGTGAAGAATTTTTGCAGGGTTTACGTTGGAGCTGGACAAGCTGGATAAGGTTGCTTAATTTGTTGGCAAAAATTTACATTTCAATTAATGTATATTTAACAGATATGCAAGCTTTATCAAGTGCCGTAAATTGTGTCACACACGGATATTTTTCATTAAAAATGGACAATAATGTGTGTATTTTTTTTTTGGTTTTGCAGATAAGGATGCGAGGAATATTTACTTTTATCAGCCTGATAGTCACTCATCGGCTTCATCAATATTGAAAAAATATCAGGTCAGTGTCTCGTTTCTTGCATGAAATTTATATGATAAAAAGAATAGTAGAATTAAACGGCGTATCGCATACCTTCATTATCTGCCAAGGACTTCGAGAGAGATCTCCCCGATCGCTCTCCGTTATCCTCGTTTAAGTTCGAGGTCGCGCTCGGCTAAGCTCAGCCGGGCGGACCAGAATTAAGACCAGACCCTGGCGAGCTCCGTGATTGAGGCCGTTGTCCTATTTTTCCCGATCCACATCTTTTATTCTCCCCTCAGAAATCCCCCCATTGCGATCTAGTGCGTGGGCTTTCCGGAGGGGATGAATGTAGGAAAAAATCGTCAACTAAACGAGGTAATAAAAAAGAAACGAGGGCAAGGAGGGAGTTCAACTTCTACGTATTTCATTGTGTTTTATTCATCTCTTCTGCGCGACCTAACAAACTTCATGCCCGTACTTGTATTGTATTTTTTTTTGGTAATATCTTGCCTTCGCAAAAATGTTTCCTCAGCCCCTACATTTCGTCTCCCTTATCACCGCCCAAAGAGTCGAAAATCTATCACGTGATAGCGCACCGAGAATCAACAGTTTCCGATGAACAATTCGAGTCTGGGTAATTGCTGAGCCTCCGTTAGAGGAAATGTGTTAAATAAAAGATACAACTTGGCCATCCACCTGGTGCGATGTAATTACGACAAAGGAGCCGAGGCATTACGGCCGATAAGTGTGTCTTAAATCCCTCGACTTGATATTTCGGGCCAGTTTCCTCGAACTTCGACGAAAGACGTTCAGCGAATCGTAACCACCTCGTTCGCTGTACCTTTCGGTTTTAGCATCGATGAAAAATTTCCAAGATTTTTCTTCGTTTTTTCCTTTAACCCGTTTTTCTCTCGCGAATCGCTTGCAGCGAAGATTTTTATCGTTCTGATTAATCGGACGGGAATGAGGCGAGGGTCGTCACCTCGTTAGGATGATAGATAGCTAACGATATTATATATTCCGTGAGTCGCGGATGAGTTATAGTTCGAGGTACATTTCGAAATCTTTACACTCCGGGCTTCGGATTTTATCTCGGGCTGAATCCTTATCAGCGGTGAGAAAAAAAAGATCGACTGCACGGAAAGAAAAAATAAAGTACGGTCGCAAGGATTCAAATGAGACTGACGAAATGTGAAAAAGTACAGAAAATCAGGGCCGAGCTCGGGTATGAAACGAACTGTATAATGGTAAGTTTCCGACGCACCAATGAGAAACGAAGCGGAAGAGGGAATACCTGTACACTAGACTCTCTCGTCTGCTCAACAAAAGTCGGTACCAGCGAGGTCATACGGCGAAGCAGCGAAGACCGGGCAAAAAGGTAAAACACGATAATTTGGAACCTCGTTCTTTTCTGCGCTCTGATCTCCACCTCCGCCGCGACCTCGTCGTCGTCGTCGTCGTCAATGTTGGAGTCCTGAGCTATCCTTCTTCCCTATTCACGAAAAGCCCTGGTGAATCGATGTCGTTAGCTGTCACTCCGACGAACTTTCCGGGGCTCTGTGATACTCGGAATATTGTTGAACTTCCAGCGAAGGCTTTGACAACGCGGATTTTATCTATTAGAATATCGGGGAATAATGGATCAAAGTCGGAGCGCTGATAAGGGCAAGTTAAGTCACGTCAATGAAGAAGACTTCACCGGCGGTTTTAATTGCCAACGAACTGTATCAGGACATTTTGAAGATGGTAATCGCCAAAAGAACCTGCAGTTTTCGTTATTATAAGATTTTCAAACGACTCGGTCTGAAAATCGGTGAGTCCACTTTTCACGTCACAAATGCCTGCGTACCGAACTTTCATCGATGCTTTTAATTAAAACAATGAACTGACTCTATCAGGACATTTTGGATATGGAATCGCCAAAAAAAACCTATAGTTCTCGTTATCATAAGAATTTCAGACGATCCGGTCTGAAAACTGGAAACCCTATTTTCCGCCTGGTAATCGTTCGCGCACTGAACTTTTACCGATGTTTCTAATTAAAACAAAGAACTGAGTGCATCAGAACATTTCAGAGATGACAATCGCAAAAAAAAAAAAAAAAAAAAAAAAAAAACGGACGGTTCTCGTTATTATAAGATTTTCAGCCGACCCGGTGTGAAAATCGGAAACCCCATTTTCCGCGTGACAATCGCTCGCGCGCCGAACTTTCTGTCGAAAGGCTCGAGGGAAGTGAAACTTGTTAATTAGTTGCATACACAGCAGCGAGGAAACCGCAGATAAATCTGACTAACCGAGCTAGCGAGAAAAGCGCGGCCAGAGCCAGGTGCGCTATTATTTATTAGTTATTGTTCGCTCCTTCCTCTCTCGCGCCACTGCGTTTCCGCGGGTTATAAATAATCGGCGAGAGTCAAGCGGAGGAAACGTTAAGGCAGCAGCGTTTCGGCGCCGTAACGCGTGTGCGGGAGACGCGCGAGGGAGGCTCGCGAAGCTCCCGCGGTTTCTCAGAGTCCCGAAGGTTCAGCTTCGGCTTTCCGGCTCCTGCACTAAACCGGCGGAACTCCCGCTTCCCTTTAAGGTGTAAAATTCTCCACGAACTTTTCGCGCGAGGCCTCGGGTATTAACTTTTTAACTGCGATGTTAATTAAAAATATGTATAACCTGTTTGACCGGTCACTTCAACAATTAAACTGTCTATTTTACGATTAGAATAAATTGTACGCAAAAAAGATGCCCATCATTAAAAATTCTTTATCGACGCCTGCCGACCAGTCTATTAATTGGTTCGATAAATCACCCGATCAATTCGACGAAAGGGCGCTTTTTTTTCATCGTCGAATTTACAGGCGATTATTGGGTGAAAGCAATTTTTGGTCGTCGACTGAAAATTCGATAAATTTGGCAATTGGCACGGTCGAGTTCGCCTCCATGCCTATCGCCGACACGAGCCATTATCGCGCAGCATTTATTGTTCGAGGAATAATTACCTCGTGTGCTACACACAGCACATCGGGCGCCCTCGCCCACGTCGTTCGACGTCTGCCTCAGCGAGATATCGAACGATTAATTTCTGTTACTATACTATTTTTAACACCCCGCACTCAGGCTCGAATGCATCCCGCCGCGATAACGCGGCGCATCGATATCCGGCATACGTTCGATCATACGCGCTAACACGTTAAATGTATTGCGTAACGAATGCGCGACTCCTGACAATCGTGAAACTCGATATTGATTGCAAATGATCGTCGCATTTGACTTGCGATCGATGAAAATACAAAAATATTACAAAATCTAAGGCGTAAAATGTAAAAAAATAAATGCTTGCACATCTAACAAATATTTCTTCGCCAAAAATTTGTATCTTTTTTTTTTCTTCCGTAAACGCGAAGAAAATTTAATTTAGCGGCGAGCTATTTTCTCGTCGATCGGCGGAGGGTCAGCGATATAAAAATTGTGAAAATTTGATATCAAGAAAAGTTTATTAAACGTACGAACATTGTTGCCGTGTACGAATGCAATATAAGCAAAAGAAAGAAAAGATTATGATAGAAAAGACCCGCTATTTGTTCGCAAGATCGCCTCCCTCGCGAGTTAGTCGAACATCGCGCGTCCACGTAGCAACATTGAGGCATCCGGCGACCCTCTCAGACCGCTTCCTCCGACCTTTGTCGGGGGCGGCCGGCGTATTGTCGCGATTTTCGCTTCCTTCAATAGAATTCCAACGGTGGAATAAAAAGAATTGGAATTTTCCGATACTCGGAGACTCCCCATCGGCCTTCAGATAAAATAGAACGCGCTGAAAATTCTTTTCACGCTTTCGTTTCTCGTCCGCCACGTACGTACACTGCATACTCCGCCACTGTCTTCGCTCTTGGATTCCTCGATGTTACATATTTTCGCTTTGATATACCATGTTGATATTTCTCACGTATTCTTTCTCCGGGACATTTATACAAGCACCGAGAGCCGAGGAGAATTCTCACGGCGATTTTCGGCGAGGCTTGCCGACAATGGTCGGCGATTGTCCGGGCGAGGAGAACGAAACTCGGACATCATCGAGGACGAACTCTATGGGACTCGCCAGGGCGCGACGGTATGTACGACGGTATGTACTCGACCGACACGTAGGGCAGCGGGGTCCATTGTAGAATTGGAATCTACAAAGAAATTAATTTCCTCTTATCTGGAAGGTCCGCGAAGCACGATAAATCTGACCGCGGCGGCCACACGGACACACACGGACGAACCCTTGCTCACCCTCGCTCTCCATGCCGCTCCGAGAATTTATCGGTCCTACGGGCCGAGACCTCTCCGAGAGGCAAAAGCGGACATAGCCCAAGCGTAGCCAAGCAGCTTTCTTCCCTTTTACTTTTGCTGGCTGCGCTCTCGCCGGTTGCCTCCATCTTCGAGGCGAATATGATGAATAGTCGAGGCGTGAAAGATACGGGATAAAGTCGACACTGGAAAACAAGTGAGGGGAGATTACTTTTTTATTTTTTATTTTTTTTTACCTATTGCACGACTCGTGCGAGTTATCGCGGCCTTTTATGAGAGCCGTTAGAGGCGATGTGGAATTTTTGTTATTATCATTATTTCAATTAAAATAACTTCATATTTAGGCTCACAATTATGAGAACCATTCGGCTCTGGCTGTTATGGAGTTATGGTGCATAATAAAAAATTAAATAAAGTATTTAAAAAATGGAGCTGGCCGAGGTTCTGTATTATCTCGGTCCCGGTAACGGCCAGAGCCCCGGCCACGCAGCTCTTTACTCACTACGCTATTTTTTTTTGTTCCTTTTTTTTACCCCGGGATAGAGACGAAAGTGGGACGCGAGAGTGCACGAGGATGAGGTAGAGCGTAATTGAATATAATCAGTGGGCAAATCGTGGCTTCCGCGAAGGCTCGCTCTTCAAGAAAGAATGCAATTTTCTCGAAAGTACCGGGGGAGACCCACGTAATGTTTTTTCAGATATGGCACGGAGAAATCCATACTGAAAAATATATTAAATTGCGCGGGGAGCCTCGTCCCTTTCCAGCGGGCATTGGAAGGGTATGAGGCTGTCGTAAAGTTCGTTTTTAAATTATCGCAGTCCTCACAGTTCGAAGAAAAAACGTTCTACTTCGTGAATTTTCCGCCAACCGATCGGCCATCGAATCTTACTAGGATCCGGCCTTTGTCAATCTTCGAAATCCGCATCGTTCGAATGTCAATGGATAATAACAAAATATTTATTTATTTATTTATTTAGTTTACGGGATAAACCCTTTTACATACAATATTAAAAATACATCAGTAAATTGATAAATTATCAAAATATCTCTACTATTTGAATAATATCACCAGTTCGCATCTTAATATATAATAAATAGACAAATATATTTCATTAGTTCATTTTAACATTAATAACCAGATAAGAATATTTTTTAAAAATCTGCAAAAATGCGTCTAGATTATTCATAGATTAATTTCTGCGGATTATGAAGGATTATATCGCACGCCTAGAACTACGGTGTAACAATTTGCATCGTTATCCCATAAGGGATGTTACACTGTTGTCTTAGGGGTGCGAGGTATAGTGGTTGTGTGACTCCGTTGATAGAGTACGGATAAATTTGATATTTTCAGACAAAAGTCACGTTTCTCTTAAGAACTTGCGAGATAAGTTGCGCGATACTTTGACGAAGAAACATGGTGAAATTTGGCTGCAATGGACGCACGGTTAAAGTTTCAGTTGCTCCTTCCGAGCGTCGCGCCTTTCGGAGACCGGAAGTGCGGGAGGCAGTCGGTGAGTGGAAGGAGGGGGGGGGGGGGGTTAAGAGGGGGTGTGGGGAAAGCTCGAGATTTCTGTCCGTAATTACGAGGTACGAGCAAGTTTCAAAGTTTCTATCCACGAGTGAAAATTATACCGGCGCCTGTGGCTCTCCAACCGCGTAACGCACTTGTAGCTCCCAAAGAAGGCCGATTTTACAGCACCTGTTACAATTTATAACGTAACACGGGGTAACAATTTCCATTTCTTAAGCTTTCGCGAACGCCAATGAACCCGTTGTTTTTCCACCGTTTTCCATTATCCCTTTGCCACGTATTATCGTAAAGTCGGAAATACGTAAGGAAGAATAAATATTCCCAGTGAAATATTTCCGCTGTGACGTAAATGAATAAACCGGTGGTAATGTTGTCGTACGAGTAATTGTTCTGCCCACGCCGAGCGCTTCGTGAAGTTAGAAGTCAAATTATGTATTTATGCTCTTAATGAGAAACTGGAAAAAATTCTTGGAAAAATGGCACTCGGTCAGTAAGTTTTCAACGTCAAAGAGTTCCATAGTCGACGTGCCGTCGTGATTGTCGAAATATTTTATGAGAATATTTTTGACCCTCAGAGTCCGAGGCCTCTTTCCAGCTGGAAATAACCTCTTGTATGCCACGAAGGAATTTCTTCGTGACTGCTCTTTTTAATCAAAAACTTTTTTTAATCAAAATATTTATTCATTTATTTTTTAATCTTCAAACCTGAATATTAAAACTTGATAATGAAATTATGTTCATAAAAACTTCTCCAGGAGGTTGTTCTTTAAATTTATAGAGAATTTTTGGACAACATTTGGAGAAGATCTTTTTTAAGATCTTCGAAGTTATCGTTAAGATTTTATAAAATATTATTAAACCGATAAAAATGTCTGGAATCAAGAAGTGACTTAGAGAATAAAAAATCTGGATGATCTGTCTGATGTCAAAAAGAAGACTCCGGAATGATCCGACGTTTCTAATACAAAGCATATTGCACACGGTATACGTATACCAATTTTATTATTTATTTTTTGCCACCACCGTAAGAAATGAATTTGCCGAATGCGAAGAGAATAATGCCATCTGCGGCGCCGAATTTTCATAAGGCCGGTGAGCGTTATAGGCCCTCAAATATGCGTTTGCCGTGCTCCTTATGAAAAAGTCATCTCGCTTCGGGGCTCGGGGGTTTCTCCTCGTCGTCGTGGCTATATGAGAAGAGTACGGAGGCGAGACCGTCGCAGACGCTTCCGACCGCAGTGCGCGAGGAGAGGACGTCGCAAAGAGCACAAAGAGCTTTAGAAATAAATTATTATTCGACTCTTAATTTTTTTTTCATCACTTCTTCGGTAGACAAACAAAATGGCGAAAAATACCTTCGTTCCAAGATTTTCCTCCACCTCGCACTCTGCATTCGCGATGGATGCCCGTGTGCCATGGTAACGCGACGATAAAATATTCAAGTGGGTCGCCGAGCGTTGAGCGGGAGTGGCGCTTGCCTGAAAGGCGGTCGAATTGTTCTGTCAAATTAATGTATATTTTCACCGCGAGATCTCATCCGCACTTCGATGTCGTTCATAAAGCGCGGATATGGCGCTCGCCTCTTACATGCAAATCTGGTGTTATCAGCGATTTCACTTCGGCAGATATTATCCAACCTTTAATTAAATTTCATGCGTTATTCTATACACAAAAAAATCATACACCGTGGATAAATAGCGTTAAACGCACCTTTCACATCGGACATTTTATTGTTTAATTTACCGCGAAATTTTTATCCACAAAACGCGTTATTGCACCGTGGCGGAACTCTGCACATTGAAAAAAACTGTCGCAAACACATTTTTTATCCGGAAAAGTGGTTCCATATGGGTCCGGACGAACAAGTGTATCAAGTCGCGGCTCCTCGTTGATTAATACACAAGATTTTTCCCCAACTTGCGCTAACTCATAACCGCGGTAGGGGAGAGCGGGGTAAAATGGCACACCGGGGCAAAATGGGATAATGAGACAAAACGCAATTCTCCAACAACTTTTGGATGGTGGCGATGGTCGTATGTGGGGCAAAACGGGTTTGAAAATCCGGATGCATCAATTAGGACAAAATGGGACATCCAAAAATTATTGGAAAATTGAGTTTTGCCCTCACTGTCCCGTTTTGCCCCACTGTGCCATTTTGCCCCGCTCTCCCCTAAACTACCTGTTTCTTTTCTCATTTTTTCATTTCCAACGTTTCAGCGATACAACCGTGGTGAACAATACGGTCCCCCGATCTCTCGCGCAGAGGGCAAGCAAAGCGTGATAACCTTTTGATTAATTGAAACGAAGCCCCGGTCGTCGGGGGGGGGGGGGTTTGGGGGAGGCTGGCACCTTGTTTGCCAAGAATATAGTGACAAAAGGCTAATTTAATTCCAGCTAAACAAACAATAAAGTCAAGTGTTCGTGTAACCCACAGGGAAACTGTTGTTTACGACGAGAAAGAGCGAAAATAGATCACGCGGTATGTGAGGATAGATTGAAAATCACGGTACAGTCCAACGGATCGAATTCTCGTTACGGTACCGCACACACACACGCTCCCCTGTACTTCCCGGATACAGAATGACGCGATGGCGCGAGCGTAGCTCGTAAAATTCCCAAAAATATCGGCCTGTTTCGTGCGAGAACCGTTAACCGAAATCGTAAAAATTCTACACAACTCTCTCATATCTGGCTCCGCCACTATTCCTATTTCTGTATTCCCACGAGTACCAGACACGAGAATTCTAATAATACTCGTTATAATAATCTCTATAATCGCATTTTTACTGTTAAATTCTATTGAGATTTCGTTATTTTCGTTCTCGGTTAAAAATGATCCGCAGCAGTTTTGCCTATATGGATAAAAGTACAGATCCTGACGAGAGCGAGGGAAGACCGTGCAAACAGAGAAAGCAATTCGTTGTCGCGAGAGTACACCTCTCATATTGCTATTTTCTATCGCCAGCAGCGGAGAAGCACGAGTGAAAAGCTTGCACTTCCGGTTGGCTGCGTGTACGTATATGTAGATACATGTACGTTTCTTCCGAGCATCAGTCTGTTTCCTGGGCGCAAGCACTGCCAGTGTACACATCCGTTTTTTCTTCCTCGTCGACGCTTTTTCTCGACCGAGTTGGCGGATATTCTCGGCGGTTCAGTCGTTGGCCGCTGGTCAGTCATTGGCCCTCCATAGGAAAATCAAGGGTGAACGACGGTCGATGGAGAGGGAAAAAAGTGTGCCAGTAGTCGGTGATGCTGCGAAGTCAAAGTTGACTCTGCCCGCCAAGAGGGTAGATACGTAGATGATGGTTTTATCGATGTTGACGATGGACGGACCCGAGCGCAATCGCGATGGCGCGTTAATGGCAAAAGAGTGTGACGGAAAAGAGATCGAGGGGTTCATGCCGCAAATTGAAAACTAGTGTTATCGTTTCATTCGCTTTGGCTCCCGAGTCACCCTCCGCCTTCTGCCGAAACCCCTCGCCGATCTTTCTCGTTTAGCCTCGCAGTTCGTGAAGATAAGAAGGCTGTGCGTATCTTCTGTCGCACATGTCGAACACGCACGAAATCTCGGCGAAGACGAGTCGGAGGGAAACATATAGGACGACGAAAAAAATGTGTCTCGTCGGATTTATGTTTTACATGAGAATTTTAAGTTCAAAACCTCCATATGACTTTTTTTTAAAAGCAAGATTGTGTTTCAACTAACGGAACGTGTAGGGGTGACCGAGCGAAAGGGCGCAAGCCTGGACTACGGACGCGGGGCAAAATGGAGTAGCGAAAGAAAAAATTCATTCTCGGGTGCTCGGTAATAATTATCGTGAATTTAATTTTTATTTAAAGTGAATCATTTCGTAGCTTGGGAATCGTCCGGACGGTTCTTATATCCCAGGTGTTTCATTCTGCCCCCGTTCTAGCACAATACATTTTTCTTCGAGTTTTTGAGATCGTGAGCTTTCCAGTTTCGCGAAGACAATAGTAACGGATTTCCGACGCTCGGATGCCGGTGCCCACCTGGGAAAACTTGCTATGTTATACGGGCCAGCAGCTAGTCTGCAGCGCTCTCTCGCCCTCTCTCATCGACCCGAAGGGAAGCACATAAATCCCGTCAACTTCTCGGAATGCGTCCCCGCGGCCGAGTTAGCCGTCTTTAAATCAAAGATATTGTGAAATTTTGTCGATAAATCAACCGGATACGATGGCAGATTTGCGGGTGGATTCTGTTTTCCTCGCGACATGACGAAGGTGCTTTCGCCGTTTCTTCAAATCCATATCTACCCCGTACCACGAAATTTCCAGAAAAACGTTACATAACCGCCCCGCGACGATTGCTCTCCTCGAACTCATTCCTTGATATGAGATTCCCGATGGTAGATAATATTTATATGATCGACGATAATTGCGACTAGAAAAGTTTCGACCATTCTCAGCGCTACTCACACGGAACCCGAGCCTTTTCGTCCATAATTTTAGTAAAATCTCCATTAACCGCCCTTCCGTGGTTTTCCATTACAAAGACGGCAGGACCGCGCGTGAAAACTTTCCGCTCGCTTCACTCACTCTCCGATCTCTGCTGGGCTTTTTAATGTTTTTTTTTTTTTGACACTCCCGAAGTTCGAGCCGTATATTTCACGGCCGTCGGCGCTCAACTCGAATTCTCTATATCTCGTGAACTTTTATAATCCACGATCTACCATCGCGAACGATCTCTGTGCAGTCGAGCCATCGCTTTAAACCCGATATACTGTCCGGCTAATCGCTACCGAATACCGTTTGGAACTAACTTTTACCTCCGACTTACCTACACGTACAGATGTAAGGCCGGTCGGGGCAAAACGGAACCCCGGCAAAAAAAACCGGACAATTTTTACCGACTTTTCTTTTGCGAAACATAAAAAGAAAAGTCCCATTCCGATGGAGGATTCGTTCTGCTCCGACTCTCACTATATACAGTGTTTAACTGTGCCGTAAACTCTCAAGGTAGTTCTGCCCCTACTTCTAAGTTCATCCCTTAATTAACGCCGTGCAAATTAACTCTCCGCTGCCCTTTAATTACAGCGCTCATCCGAAACTCCCCCGGCGAGTACGAAATCCCGTGCGCTTTTTATCAACCCTTTGCCGGCGGTTAAAATGATCGATGAAAAATTTTAATAACGCTTTCCCGTCATAGCCACAAAATTTCGCGCCATGCGAAATGAAGCATTGATTTTTAACAACCGCCGACACACATTCGCGTGATTGACGATAGATTAAACTTCGCATCGAATCGTTCGGTAATTAATGTCTTCGATTAAGTGACACGTGTTCGCGGCGACAATTTTCAATGTTTCCGTGATTCATCATCTGTCGCGGCTTCTGTCAAGTTTCTAGTTACATTTAATGCAGATAACCGCCAAATTGCTGCAGACCTAAATGCACGGACAACAACGGGGTGATCGCTGGGGGTAGACAGAAGTGCAACGTGCATTAGCACACGGGATGGTGAATTTTCACACGCCACATATCACCTATGTATATTAATACGATATAGCGGTCTATATGCACGACTACAACCAGTAGTCAGCCAGCTATGACATTATCGTCGCTCGTTCTCTCGTGTCAGGTAAATAAATCCGATTAATTCGAAAACCATTCCGGATAATTAAACGTCGATGCGCGCACACAGGATGGTCCGCAGAACGCTAGCCGCGACTAATTAACATATGCACGAGAAGGAGGGAGAAGGGCGCTTTTGGCTCTCTACCGCAGGTAATTAACGAGCTTCGTGAATTAGGTTGATTTCTTCGGGCTGATAGCCACCACATGAAACCTCGATATTTTATCGCGGTCGGTTATTAACAGAACCTCGGCAAGTTTAACCCTTCGTGTGTAGGAAAATGTTCGCCTTGCCTACCGCGAGCCAATTACTTTTTTCCGCGCTATCGACGAAACTACACCTTGAGGCAGCTGTGTGATTTTTTTGAGGATTTTGAGACCAGCCTTTGATGAGACTCGAACTGGTTATCATTTTCCTCGCATCTCGCAGGAATCCGCGTTATTTCGATCAGTCAATTTTCTTACATGCGGGGACAATCGATAAATAATTATTGATAACAATGCATCCAACGTGAAGCTTCGCAATTCAAACTGAGAATTCAATAAATATCCTACTAACCGATAGAAAAAAAACCCCGATCAGTAAACACTGATAAGATGCGATAAGGGGCTAGTTGTTAAAGAAAGAGGAAAAAAGAAAGTTGGTCAAAACTCCGCAGTCTCTCGCCGGTCTCCGATGCATTTTATCAGCGACGACTCGAGCCCGGTGAAAAAGGCTGAGGAAAAAAAAAGCTGTGGAAGAAGAAATTGGACACTCGTCGCAGCGAGGAGCCAAACGATCTCTCGTTTATCTCAACGTCGCTTCTGGATGAGAGACCTTTTAAGAGGGCTTTTTTTCCCCCAGTTGGAATGACGTATAACGATTTTGCCAACGACACGGGAACTCGACGATTACCTGACTTTCATACATCCATGCGTTCTTATAAATCCAATCGAGCGGAAAATGGCGAGAAGTCCCGTTTTCGGTGGTAGCCCAGTCAGTTCGGTAGTTTTACTTTATCTCCGAGAAGTAGCCTCACGGTACCAGCGAAGTGTAGAGCGAATCCGGGCAAGCGACACCCTCTCGCCCGTGCAAGTTTCCTTCTGCCGGCCGGTGCCAGCAGCGAAATGTTCTCCAACAGTAACCCCCGTCTCGGGTCTATCTAGGGGCAAGGGCGTTGGAACGCTTCGACTCGATCGTAAACTCCCACGACCTCATCGGCCCGGGGCGGAATTCCATGCCAGTACTTAAGACCCGTAATCCCGATCGTTCGGTGGTTTTAAGACGGGGAGACGAAGTAAGCAGCACGTCGCTCCTGCCTTAAGCAGGAACTGGTGGCGGGGTTTGGCCCGCTTTTGCTTCCCCGTGGTGAGACGCTGCTTCGCTTTTCTCATCGCGGATAGTGGAACGAGCGAATCAGATATGGAGATAGGCGAGCGATCCGTTGTGGGACGCTCGGGAAAGAGCACAAAGTAGTTGGGCCGAGCGAGAGGAAGGGAAGCTGAGGGAAGATTCAGCTCGCGAGGGAAGTCGTCGAGACGAGGCTGCGACACGAGGGGTGGAGTTTGTTCGCAGGCGTTAGCGAGCAGACTGCAACTTGGTTCGAGCGATTCGTCGGAGACGCGTCGTCATCCAAGCGGCGAGGACGCGGTTGGAACTTGGAATATCTCTTTGCACGCCCGTCGCGTAGTAGTCGATGAGGAACGGTGAGTGGAGGCTCTCGCTTGAGAGGAATCGACGGGGAGTTCGAGGGGGGGGGGGGGCAAAAACGATGGAGAAAGATGAGGATGGTGTGAGGACGGACGGAAAGAGGAAAACGCCAAGAGTTATGTACCAGGCCAATGTTGCCGAGGTTGATCCTCATTTGTCCCGGTAACGACTTCGATCTTCGCACTACTACTGGCAATCTCGGTCGACTTATTTATTCACCCTGTGAACGAACCGTCTGTCTACTCCGTCGACCCTACCATCAGCCATCCGCGGTTTGTTTAACGGACTCGGTATATCCTGTTTGTCGTCGGCACGACAGTTTCGCCGGATTGCCGCGACAATTTCCGAAACTCAAGGATGTTCGCTCGGTTTAGCCAGCAGAGATCCAACTCGTTTTCATTTCACGTATAATCCAATAAATTTTAATTCCTCGAACATTTATCAGCGTTACGAGGTACGTCTGCATAAGGGCGTGTGATAGACTCAGACGGTAACAAATCGCTTTCCCTATTTTCTCTGCGACTGTTAATGTTACGGTGAAAAGCGAACTGGGTTATCGCCCGCTTGTATACAGTCTAGGAAAATTTCATCTGCTTTAGATCAAAATATTAACCGGACGAAGTAGGTCAACAGATTTGTTATCGACCGATTCTACCACATGCTCGCGAGTGCCATCGATAGAACATTAAACACCGAAGTACGAATGCTCGCGCATAGCCAGTGGCTCTGCGCTTCACGGCTATCATCATTAGTAACTTCATTTTTTTTAGCTTTTTATTTTACGAACGCATTATCTTTTAATTAATGCGCGACTGGATGGTGCGAACTCGTGTCGAGCGTAAATCGGGCGGGGATCACATTGCGAGGTAGCTATGGCAACGGCGAATTATCGCGGGTGTTGCACGTTCACTCCGTGCATTGTAGCCTGGGAGGCGAAATAGGGTCGGGTAGACAAGGCGTCGTTGTGCACAAGCTCGAATGCACGCGAGATCTACGCGTTCGCGTATTATGCAACCTATATGCCTGTTTATGGACGACGACGACAACTACGAGTGGTGGAAGGGCACCGCGCCTATTCAACGGCGAACAATTAATAATAATCAGAATCCATTGCTTCGTCAGTTATTAACGAAACATCGTTAATTACACGCAGACAGCTGTGACTGGTGATTGCGCGAGGCCAAAGCCCGAAGGAATCGGGGGTAGGAGCGACGTTAAATCAACCACGGGAGAGCGAGCGATGTGTAAACTATGACGAACCGTGAGAGATACACGCTGAATAAGTAATGAGATTTAATTTATTTTCGATCATTCTATATTTCAATGTATTCGATTCGCGATTGTTGGACGAACTGTTTGCGTGCCGATGGAAAAGACAATTATTAACATCGATATTTGTTTGTTCGTCAATTTACTCGATTAACGGATCGATGAGTTCCTCTAAATCAATATTCTCTGGCGAAAAGGGAAAATAATAATTAAATGAAGTATCATCGTTTGTCAGCGGTATGGAAAAAAAACATTTGATTATTACGCGGAAATATTTGGTCGCTGTATATTTAATTGAAACACCGAACTTTGCAGGATGTTGTAAAATTACAAAATATTTTTACGCTTCTGAATGAGCGAAATTCACTATCGCGGGCGTAACTTTGAAGCAACGACTCAAAGCCGGGTGTGGATATTAGAGCCGGCTGTGCATGCCATATCCAATGACGCTTCAGGTATATTTAATAGCATTGAAACATCGAATGAGCACGTAATTACCCGGCGGGTAAACTAAAGCACCCGGAGTACACGGTCGAGAGTCCCGCATTGAAAATCCATCTACATCCCCGTCTGAATCACCCTCGGAAGTTCTATTGACAAATAAAGACAAATAGTCTCGATAAATTATGCCGCTCGGCAGGCTGAAAACACTTTGGATCAACGCCAGAGCCTTATCGAGATGCACGGACGTATTTGATGTAGAGGCAAGAGATGAGATAAAAAAGAGGAAAAAAAAGAAGAATCTAACGAAAAAATGAAGCGAAGAAAATAACAAGATGCGCCCCGAGGTATGAGGTAATGCGGTAAAAAAGAGTGAGATTTCAAAGGAGTGGCAGGCGGGAGGAACGAGAAATCTGCATCGCGCTCGAAATACCTTGTAAAAATAATAAAAAAATATTTAAAAAAACGACGGAATCTCGTGGAAAGAGGACGGGCTGAATGAGGAAAGACGTGATGCAGAACGAGAGAGGTTCCTTCGATCGACCAATTTATTTTCAACTTTCCACACGCCCGCCGTCACCCACCAGGAGGGGGGGGGGGGAGGCGTGGGGAAGTGCCCGACCGGGAGCAGTGCACTTCTATCTTCGCGGTTTGAATATCCATTGTCACAGGGCAATCGAAGCGAAATGTTTCCGATGCATTAATAACGCATAAATGTCGACGTGCGGCTTTTGGCACATAGCCAAAATCGTTGCGGAGGGTTTCCCTCTATTTAGGGAATCCATCACGCCCCCTCCAGCGACAGCATCGCCGAGGCCATTGAGCTTTGGAAGCTCTCCCTGCGTATGCTCTCTCTCCCGATCCCTCCCTACCTGGGCGGAGGGCGAGAAAGCTGGTGGTGCTGCCTGTTTGGTGGCAAGGGGTTTTCAGGAGGTGGCTGTGGAGGAGGCTAAGTACGTACACACGTCAACTGCAGAGCGGTCGTTAACTCATGCCTGTCAGGAGCGACCTCGATTTATATCGAATAAGTGGCCTCTGCAAAGCAACCGCGAAATTTACTTAGGACCGAGCTCGTCGTCTCTCTTACTCTCCCTCTCGCTTCGTCGAACAGAATTCGATATAGGTATTTATACCGCGTGAACGGCATGCACACATGAGCCGCGATGGAAATTCGAGTTTCGCTTCCCTTTGGCCGACAGTTACAGTTTTATACCCAGCGGTCGTGCATAAATTAACAAACATTAATTCCCGTTTACTCAATCGACCCTCCGAACATAAATTATTTCAGCAACGTTTTATGGATTAATTGATTATTCATCGGATCATAGTGCAATGTTGATCACACGAAATCGTCGGGCCCATGCGATCACGTGCGGGGGATGCTGTTCTGTTTACAGTTGAGTGAAACTAAATGAACGGAAGGAAATCGTTTAACGTTTTTTGGTTTTTTATTTTTTTATCGATTAGATGATTTTAGATAGAAGTTATACACTGCGAGAAGGATTTACTAGAAAATACCGGTCATCTAAGAAAAATTAGCAGCGCGCATAGTGGTAGGACACTGGAGCGCCACATGTGGTGGAATGTCTCAGATTTTCCAAGACTTTTTACCATAATATCTACGAAATTTTTTTATAAATCCGGTACTTCGTACCATAAGTTGCGCCCTACTTCCCTACTACTATATGCTCTGGTAATATCTCTCAAGCGACATAGTCATACTTACTAGATCCTTCTCTCAGTGCAGGAAAAGTGATGACAAAGTCGATGAGATGGACGGAAACAAAAATCGATCCTAGGAAAAACTTGTTAGGATCGTCAGGCGAGCACTCACTGCTCGGGGAGCTCAAAGCTTCCTGGGAATGTGTACCCTGCTGCGTGGAGGGTAGTCCGCGCTGCGTGTTCTTGGCCTATCAGCCACACAGAAGTTTGCATGCAATTAATACTCTGTACGCGTTTCTCCGCTTTCGGATGTACAAAATAGGTGTTCCCTCTTCAAATGCTCACTCCGATAGCGCGATTCATTTGATAACGTTGTGCATACACGCACGAGCTCTCGGCGAGGAGAATTTAGTCGGCAACGACCGCCTAACCAGCAGAACTGGAAGGTGGGAGAAGAGTGCGCCTTTGAACGCCGAATCACCGTAGTCGGTACGATGGTTCTCGCTGTTTGCGCGATGCTGACAGTACGATTGAACGACTGGCAGGGTGGAAATCGGAACTCGCCAGGAGCCTCACGGGCGAAGACTCATTTGCACGGTTAATAAAAGGTTTGCACTTAAAAAAACGTCTCCGAAAAAAGTTGACCATTTGTTTTTTTACCAAATTTTATGATTCTTTGGGTCGCATTTTAAGACGTTAGTTCGAACTTAAGGCTGAACTCAAATTCGATTGTACTTCTTGTTCGATTTTAAGTTTGAACTAAAGATACATCTTAAGTATGCAATGAAATTCGATCTGAAGAGCGATCGTAAGTTCAAATTAACATCTTAAAATTTGACCCTTTGTATCTTTGACTAACAAAAAATTCTAAAATGGAAATAAAAGGAATTGTCATTTTTTCTTTAAGAAGAAAAATATTGTTTTGATTATACACACTTTTTCCCCCGTGTACATTCGATATTCATGGAGCCTCTTTTAGGACCACGTGACCAGCCACGGCCGGTCGTGAATTTCGTGGATATGAAATGCGTTTAGTATCCAGTGGTGCCGATTTTCGTTGGCTGGCTTATTTTTGTATTTTTTTTAACCGGTGGATCCACTGGGAGGGATAGTTTTCAGCGCCGATTTATGCGGAATTAGCATAGTTGAGATTGCATTTTACTTTTAAATCTTTTGGCCCCTCTCGCGCGATCCTGCTCTCTCTGTGCCTAGGCCGAGTGCAGCTGGACGCCCAAGAATCGACATTTCATAAGTTATGGGATCGCAGAGCGGAGCATAGCCTCCGGGTTTGTTCGGCGTTGAAACTGGGCGGCATATATAGGGCTCATACCTCGACGCCTTTAATATTCGATCTTGCCGACTCGTCGACTCACAATCCCAAAATTCTACGGCTCGAAACGGGAGGGAAGAGAGTGGGAACATAAAAGTCTCGGGCGCTGGAGAGAACAGAAGCGATTGTATAAGTAATAATTCCTTCGAACGCGGGCGCGATAGAGGAGCTCACCGACGAGTACATCTGGGCGCTTTTTTTCGTGAATTACTTGAATCAAGCTCCAATAATGAAAGTATAAAACGATAAGGATGGACGAGATCAAATCATTATTTATGAGAAATTATTTACAATTAACATTTTTTTTTTTTTTTTTTTTTTTTTTTTTTTTTTTTTTTTTTTTTTTTTCTTTTTTTTTTTTTTT